>APFE030750726.1:10997-91343 GCA_000404065.3 Pinus taeda | reverse complement strand
TCAAGTATGGGGTTAGTACAGGGAGCTATAAGGATAGACTGTGACAGCCAAAGTGCAATTTTTCTTGGCAAAGAACCCTGCTTATCATTCAAAGACAAAGCACATTGATGTTCAGTATCACTTTGTGAGGGATATGATAGAAGACAAAAAGGTGTTACTGGTAAAGGTGGACACTTTCAAGAATATTGTAGATGCATTGACAAAATCTATGAGCTCTGAGAAGTTCTCTTGGTGTAGAGAAACAATGGCCGTTTCAGGGCTAGAAAAATGACTAAGCTCTCCTGTGGGCCCCTGTGGAAAGAAAACAACAAGTGGAATATTGTTGGGTCGTGTTATATTCTTTCCATGAATAACCTACATAGTGAACTGGGGGGTTAGAGGGGGGGTGGAGCCCCCCTTTCATTGCGCCGATTGCGTAGCAGGGGGGTCACAGAGGGGGTGGCAAACCCCCTGTCCGGGGGGTTTGAGGGGGGCGGGTAGCCCCCCTCTACAGGGTTCGGGGTAGCGCCCCGGGAATTTTTTTCTTTTTTTTTGGACCCTATATTAGGTTGGGCAAACCTACTTATGGTTTTCGGTCCACGGTTTTGGACGCGATGGTTTTCAGTCCATGGTATTGGATGCTTCGGCATGTATAAATAGGTATTCTAACATTGAAAGGAACATAATGAAAAAAGGTTTATGTCAATCAAATACCATGTAACAAAAACATCCTTCTGTTTATGCACAAGTGTTACTAGGTGGGAGATATGTAGTGATATTTGAAGCCTACATTAAAACAAAAAAAAAATTCATTTGTTTTAGTATTTTAGTCATTATAGTGTGGCACCAATTTACAACCAATGGAAAATAATTTTGGCGAACCCAAGGAGATTTTTGTCAACCACGAGCCATATGACAACAACCTCTTTCAATTTATTTACAGGTGTCGTGAATTGGACCATTTGACTAGATATTTATAGCCTATCTTTATAGATTTAAATATTTAATGATTTCCTATTTTAGAGATTATTTTGTGGCATAGATTTTGAGAAACTAGAAACAAATTTTGAAAATTTGAGAGAATTTTTTTCTCAAACATGACTTTATCTATAAAAACCTCTTTCAATTTTATAAGAGGTGTTATGGCTCAAGAGATACGAGTTCATCTTTGACCCCTATTTTCACAAATTTGGTCATTTAATGTAACTGTTTCTATCTTTAGGGAGATGGTTGGGCTCAACTCCCTTAGTACAAGGATGAGTTAATTGTATATATATTATGAATTTCAGAGTGTAAAAGGCTCGATTTTTGTAATAGAGTGAGGTTGCCTTGGACTGTGCAAAGTTTCTCTGAATATTATTTTTAATGGAGCAATTTTTGTCTTTTAGATTTGGGATCCATCACAGTGTTTAATGTCCAGTATGTGTTTGTTTTTCTCGTAAATTAACTTATGTACTTTCCATTTTTTTTCTAATTCTTTTCACAAAATTAGCTAAGGGAAGTGTTAGGAATCCATCCATGCATGCTTCTCCTTTCGCAATGATTTTGTTGTTAAATGTAGTGGCTATCTTTGCAGAATCTCTCCTCTGTTAGATTCTCTATTAAGTAACCATGTACTTCTCTTTCTTCTAAATTTTCCACTATGGATCCATCCCTTGATTGATGCCTTTAGGGCAGCGGTATTTTTCTTCTTTTATTCTCCCATTATATCTTTAACTTGGTTGAACACTGCATTTACTATGCCCCAAGTTTTCTCGTAGAAATCAGCCTCGATTCCAAAGCCCAATGGTCCCTTCTCTTGCTATTTTCGATCAAAAAGTTTCAACCAAATCCTCATTCTTCATAGCTAGCCTAGGATCCTAGCCACCCTCAATTGACAAGAGAGAACCCTCTCTAGTCTGGCAGGGCTAGATGCCACATCAAAAGCTTGGTCTGTGGTTACCTTAGAATTGCCTCTCCTCAGTCTTGAGATTCATTCTGAGTGCTAACATATTGGTGCCGCTACCCAGTACAAGGTAACAAATCTTCTCCGAGAAAAATCGTTCAATGTACAGTTCTAGTTGCTGATGGTTGACAACGATGAGACATATGAAGGGTCAAACATTCAGCTCGTGAATCCAACTCAATCCAGAGATTCCAATACTCAGTGATTCATTCATGCACTAAAATAAGATGGTAGGGTATTTGGCAAACCTTTTCTTTTGCGAATTTATAAAAGAATTTAGAGATTAGTTAGTCGATATTGAACTAAATGAGGTATTTTTCATTACCGTGCTTCAATGTTTGAGATCTTCGAAGTTTCCTCTTAATGGTAAACTAGTTTCTTTGAGTTAGTAGTTGAAAAATTTGAGAAGGAGATTGAGTATATAGATTTTCGAATTAATTCATATGAATTTCGAGATCCAAAAATGTTCTTGGAAACTCTCCCTCCTTCAAAACAAGAAACAATAGGGCTTCCCGTGGATGTTTGCATTGACAGTTTGCAGTTGGAAGCATATGTTGATGTGTTAGGTTATCAAACATGGTCTTTTTTCTATGATCCCGTTGTTGCATATATCGAGTATCTTTTCAGTTTGAATGACAAACCAGATTTTCTTTTACACAGCCAAATTCATTGTCAATTCCTTATTCATTTACCATTCTTTTCCTAGAGGCACTAAATAAAGAAATGGTTTTCATTTTTAGATTTAGAGCAAAGAGGACATGCACCTGAGAAATTTTCAAAGTTTTTGGGGTAGAATTGGTCCACCAAAAGGTCAAACAGCACCCTAAAATTGACCTTTCTACCACTTTTTGGACACACAAAAGAAGTCTTGGGAGAATCAAGTTTTTGGGGTATAAATGAGCTTGAAATTTAGAAATTCTAGGTGTTTTGGAAAGTATTCTTGAATACCTTTCCAATGCGATATCATGGGCTCAATTTGGATGTCGGGAAGGCCTTCATAAGGGACCTAAAAGTGGCACTACGCGTTGGGCCAATGGCATTGCGCGTAGGGATATTTTTTCTCAAGGTTGCTATTTTTCCATTTTTTTTATTATTATCATGGATTCTCTCTAATGGATGATGATTCACCATTGTAAATGATGTCTTTTCATGTAATTATGATAGATAAGTAGTAATACAGGGTAGATTCATTTCCTTATAAGTTAGTTTGAGCTTAAATGAATCAGTTTTTCACGTTTAGAGGCAAGTTGTTGATGATGTCTATATTCATATTTCTTGTTCAGTATTAGTTAGATTAGCTCCTCATCCTAGGGATTCGACCCTTGAGGATGGGGGGAGGTTGCGTTCATGTCTATATCCTTTTCTTGTTTCTCATTGTAAAGGGTTGGACTCAACTGGATGCTCAGACCTTGATTGTACACCTTTTGTAAGCAGTTTGGCAGGAGATTAATAAGAATTGCACCTATTTTCATGGGATCCATGTGGTATGAGTTTTAGTGCAGTTTATCCGTATATAATAATATGATAATGTTTTTTGTATGATTCTTTAATCATTTCATTGCTTCTAGTTGAATGTTTTCAAGTTGATAGGTGAAATTCATTGCGTTAGTGATCTACCTTGGGAAAACATTCACCATTTCATGTTTTCTCCAGTCTAGGAACGATCCATGGCTTTCACATGCCCTTCTTAGATTCTCACTAGTCTAAACATCTCACCCCATCAATCCCTTGAGTGCTAAAGCCTATGCCTACCTTGCCCCATTGAACATCCTATAATTCTAACCTAATTCCCTATACCTAAACTGTCTAGCTCCTCCTGATCCAGTAAAACCCATTTCAAAATCCAATCAAAACATCATGCTACTATACCTAGCACAAAATTCTTTACTCGATCCAGTCAGCTTGGTTGTGATCCTTATGGAGAGAGCCCTTTCTTGGCCTAGTAGGGCTAGCTACTTGGCTAAGCATGGTTTGTGGTTACCCTGTCTTGCCTTCCTCTAGCCTGAGGTTCAATCTAGGTGATAACAACTATACTAGATAATTCAAATGTGTGCAAACTTTTTTCCTTAGAAATCACCAACTGGCACTATTTTACATTTGAAACATGCTACAAAGATAAACCGACCATTTAGATTTGTTATTATCTTGATGTTTTTCCTCTTATTTATTGAAAATAGACTTGTGGGTAAATACTAGTCCTGTCAACACTCAAATCAATGACTACATATCTTCCCATGGATTGAGAAAGCTATAGAAGCATTAAAACATCAAATAAAATAAGATGGTTTTCGTATACTTTCAACATAACATAAATCAACATGTGTGGGACTGTACAGAAAATTCATTGTGCACAAAAATCTCTCAAACATTCATTGTGAGAACCTTCACACCTCGTACAATCTAATAATAATAAAATAACCATTGGTCTCATACTAGAGTGTGAGTGATCCTCTCAGGATATCAAAAATATAAACACAGTTTTCAAAACATTAAAATTTTAATACTAATGTATATTTTTTAAATAACATAAATGCATATGTACTCTAAAGCTTTCATTGTGTGAACCTCCACACTCTGAAGAATCTATTAGTAATAAAATAAGAACTGCTCTTGCGCACAATCTAATAATATCAAATTGCAAGTGTAGTGATTCTAAATGAGTTGAAAACACATTACAATTAAAACACCCCTTCTCCCTTCCCTCATTCCATTCAAATTTGACACATCGCTCATAACACATATGCATTTATTCTTTGCATAACAAACATGCATGCATAACCACCTCGACGCAATTTTGTCCACACAAAAAATTATGGACTCAACAATCCCCTTCGATCAATCATTGACATTTTAAGGTGATGTTAATTGATGTGGCTCCTAGACGTTGTGCGGAGGAATCATTTGGTGCAAAATACGTTAGTAAATAAGTATGTTTATTATTTTAATAAAGTTTGCATAAAGATTTCTGGATAGTGAAATACCTATGCATATGATTTGTTTCTCCTCACATGTATTTGTTCACCTCACATGCTTCCTTTGAACAACCCAGTCCATTGTGTGCAAAAAGCTCACAAGCTTTCCTTGTATGAAACTCCGCACTCTGCAGAACCTATTAGTAATAAAATAAGAACTTCCCTTGTGCAAAATCTAATAATATCCAATTGTACATGCACTAAATTTGAAATATTTGAAAACACATTACAATTAAAATATTCCTCCACACTTCCCTTATTTTGCAAAAAAGATTCACATGCATTTGTTCTCCACATAACATCGCACACACACAACTGCCTTCACACAACTTCAATATGACACTTCAGTTAGTCATTGACATTACAAATTGATACTAATTAATATGGGTCCCATATGTTGCTGGGAGGAAACATTCTGCCGAAGTGTGGAGAAATGACTATATTTTGCATTTCTACACTTCCTTGTAAAGTTAGCTAAACACATAGTAGTGGGGACCAACATTTTCTATAGGCGTTGACATGGAAAAAAGTATTTTTTTTAATTTTGTGATTAAAAAAATTGTTAATGAGTGTAAGCATGTATGAATTGTGCAAAAGTTCCGCACAATGAAATCTTGGAAGCTTCCTCGACATAATGGACTTCCTCACAGTCTCAAACATATGCCTATTTATCCGAAGATAAACAAAAAAAAAAGCTTTCACTTTGCAGAGAGCACAACCTTTAGTCAATTTATTAGAAAAGTCTCTAGCATAGGATAAGTTGATTCTACATTGAATCATAGAAATGTAGGAAATTAAATAAATATGAAATCATGATACATTATATGGAGTGATTGATATTAAGTGGCTTCAATTGCTTGAAAATTTTTATTATGCAGAAGGAAAGTGTGTCAAAAAATTGTGCGAGGGGGAGTGAATGTGGAGGTGTGGAACTTTGTCATATAAATGTCATGTTTTTTATTGTGTATACTCGTTCTCCAATGCCAATCATAAATCATATTGTATAAGATTTATGAAGCTTTTGTGACATAATGTCTACAAGTAATGTGTTGGTTATTGCATTTCCAAATTATTGATCCTGCATTGTTTTTTGGCATGCATATTGATATAGTTCATAGCTCTCAAGGGACTCGTTCAAATGGTTTTCTTATTGTTGTGAGAATCGATATTTTTTTCTAAGAAATGTGTGTTTTTCTCATTAGCATAAGAATCATAAATAAAGAGGTTTAAGTTTTATAAATATATTGCAATGTAATTTCAGTAAGTAACAATTTGACAGTTGCATTGGCCAAGTGTTGATTATGTATTCCTTTTTGGCATGAATATTGCCAATTCATTTAGTATAGTTCAAATTTCTTCGTGGGTTGGGGGTGGGAGGGGCTCATTCCAAATGGTTTTCCTCATAGTTGCTGTAATTGATATTATGTTGTAAGAACTCTGCATTTTGCTCGTTAGCATAAGAATTATGCACAACATCTAGTTTCACAAATATATACATATTTTATGGTATTTGTATTAGGTACGTTGTGGTTCACTTATTCTTTTATTCTATATCTTGTTTTGTGATTATCTTTGCCTAAAGCTTTTCGCACATTGAATGCTTTGGCCATTTCTATAGATAGCTACTTGTTTAGTCAATAACACCTTTCGGGTAGACATTGACATTGGAAGTTGTTATTAATTGATATATATGTTTGCATTAAAGGATTGTATTACTAATATTTTAGTAAGTGGTTTTTGTATATGATATTTTTGGTAATATTTTAATTGTATATAATGATTATGTTCATATTTATGAATATCTCTTTGTTTAGACTCTTGTGTGGAAGTGTGTAGGAAGTCCATTATGTGGAAAAAATTGCATATAATGATTATGTTCATATGTATGAATATCTCTTTGTTTAAACTCTTGTGTGGAAGTGTGCAGGAAGTCCATTATGTGGGAAAAACTTTCTTTGTGCTGATCCGTGCACTTCCACATTTCATTGAGTAGAGTCTTTGTTTATGCTTATGTTTCTAAAACGATGTAGATGTGCGGAAGTGCGAAGAAATTTCATTGGGGGAAGGAAGTTTATAATATTTTAATTGTAAATAATGCATACTACCACTATTTAATTGAGTCTCTCATTCCACTCAATTTTTGCACCTCTCATTCTGAATATGCATTTGTTCTCTGCATAACTACAGGACATGCACAACCACCTTTGCAAATCTTTTTCTGCGCAACTACTTTTAGACTGAAAAAACCCTTTGGTCATTCATTTATTATATTGCTAATATTTATTATTAAATAATGCATACTTGTTGTTCCTAATAACACTAAAGCAAGCAATGGATCTATAAAATATTATTGGTAATATTTTAGTCATAGATAATGCTTATCTTTGTGTTCACTTTTGCTAAAAGAGCACTCCATATTATTGTGTCATAGTATAGAGGTACCACTTACTTAGCAAGCACATCAAGTTTTGAATCTTTGAGCAAAAGCTTTGTTTATGGATATTTTTATAAAATTAGGCATATGTGCTGAAATGTGGAGAAAGTCTATTATGCAGAGGAAGATTTCAAAATTTCATGGTGTGGATCTCTACACTAAACACTTCTATTGTTAATATTGTAGTAATATACACACTTACTCACAAGATTGTGCAAAGAACCTATAAACTCATCAATTGTCATATCATTGACCAAAGTAGTGTTAGGGTCAAAGCATTGTTGTTTATGGTACACACATACGATTTATTAGTAATTTTTAAAATATAAATAATGATTTTATTGCGAATATTTTAGTATTAAATAATCCATATTTGATCTTCAATATTTTAGTGATAAATAAAGCAAATATTTGTATTCATGAATATCACTAGTCAACTAGATAAAGGTTGAATTGTTTTGGAATGCAATAACCTCCAACCGCATCAATATTTGGATCATTGAGCACAATCTTTTTTATGGTTATCTTATTGAAATTAGGCACATGTGCGGAAGTGCGGATGAAGCTTTCAATCTTTCATATTGTGGATTTATGTACTCCGCACTAAATACTTTTGTATATTTTTCTCGAAACACATGTGTGTGTGTAGAGACTAAGTGCAGAAAAATTTAAAGATAACATATAATGTCACATAATCACTTCATAGCCAATATACAATATCAATTTTTATTTATCAAATTTAATATCACATATTGTACTCACTATTTGTGTAGTATAATGTTATTGTTTATAACATATTTTATTGTGTAATTATTGTAATGATATTAGTTGACATACAAAATGTTGAAAGAAATTAGTTTTTCTTCGTGGTCAAGTTGCGTTAGTTGTGCATTAGTTGGCTATGTTTTTGCAATTTTAACCAAATTTTTTATAAAAATACTCAATATTCATATTTTTCCATATATTTAAAAAAAACTCAAATTTTTAGTAAATTTTATTTCTACTTTATAATTGGATGATAAAGCTTTGTTTATTGTTATATTTTTGAAATTATGCACATGTGCAGAAGTGCAAAAAAAGTTCATCGTGTCGTGGAAGCTTTGAAGCTTTCATTTTGCATATCTCCATACTCCTCATTGAAGATTTTTATTGCTAATAAACTAGTATTAAATAATCCATATTTGTTGTTTGCAATAACATCGAGGCAAGTAATGGACCCACATGATATTAATGTTAATGTTTTAATTATAAATAATTATTTTTTACTAATATTTTAGTATTAAATAATGTATATTTTAACTTTGCAATATTTTAATTATAAATAATGTATATCTCTACATTCCCAATTATTAGTAGTAAATTGAGTAAGTGTAGAGAAAATTGGATTATTGGGCAAATTTTTGTCTATGGTTATCTTGCTAAAATTAGATGGATGTCGAGAAGTGCGGAGGAAGATTTCAAAGTTTCATTGGAAAGACCTTCGCATTACACAATAATGTATTTTATAGATATTTTCTTGAAACACATACATGAGTACAAAGTTGCGTTTAGGTACATATTCTAACCGCACAAAAGTTCAAAGCGAACATACAATTCCTCACAATCACTTTTTTATTAACTAGAACAATATAATTTTCGATTTATCAATAATATTTACATATTATACTCAATTATTTATGAAATTATTAGTGTTGAATACATATTTTAAACATAATTATCTATAATAAATAACAACATATAAATAAGTGGAAACATATATTACTATAGCATGTAAGAAAGGACAAATGTGTTATATGAAAAAACTCTCTCAAGATGGTAATGTTTACGAAGATGTGAAAACATGGAAACATAGTTAGCATTCAGTAACTAATTAATGCTTAGTAATCATATTAATATTTTTTCACGAAACCAGTACACACTTATTTTATCATAAATGATGTGTGAATTTAAAGATACATAGTTCTTTTTGAAAGAGTGGTATCGACTAGAGATGTTGTTCGGGCTAGTGTTAGTGATCTATATTTTGTATGTACCTGTCATCAATAAGACACGCCAGTCATAAATGGAAGATAAATGAAGTATAATTTACGTATTAGATATTAGGCTACAGGCGAAATGATCATAATGTGAGTGGACGTGATTGTGCTTTTTTGATCTAGATTCAATCTATTTCGAAAGTTATTTCTTGACTAAATAGTTTGATACTTGTGCCTATATGAAAATGAAATATGGAAATGGAGAGTGACATTCAATTATAGTTTTATGGTTATTTGTAAGAAAAATGGCTTTTGGTAATGTAATGATTTTGAAATTTTTCCAAATGCTTAAAGTTTTTTTTGACTGTTGCAAAATTTACAATGAAAATTTGGTTGTGTAGGAAAACTTATAATAGTTCTGGAATGCTATTTTTAGCTTAATGCAAAATGGTAGAAACCATACAAAATTATAAATTATTACTTAATTTAATTAATTCAATGAACAAAGCTCATTTAATATTTGGATAATAAGACAAAGGAAGCAAGGTATGTAGGTCATTAATTAGCATCTAAAAAGGCAAGTCTACATAGTATATTTGTTGAATACACAATGGTTTAGTGAATAATTATAGAAAATACCTTTCTTTATTAGAAAAAGAGCTTTAATTAATGAAAATAGAATGTCATCCACAATATTACAAAATAGTATCGATTTATAAAACATATAAGATACATCAATCTTGAAACATAATAGTATCAATTGGACTATGTCAATTTCGAATTTAAGTAAAACGTGTATTATTTATAGTAATACATTTCACAGCAAATTTTTATGATCAAAGAAGGGGAAAATCAATACTAGTCATATTGACGACAATCATTGGTTAATGGGTACCATTAAAATTGACAGTAGTTAAATGTTGTTTCAGAACTAGGATGTCAATTCGTAATTTCGATAATTTATCAACAACATCAGTTCTCGCATCATTGAGCAGAGCACTAACATAACAGTGTCCTGTAATCACATGTCACATAGATTTGAAACACATCTTATTTAATATTTCATAATAAGAGTAGCTTTTATAGTCAAATGATTATGATCATTGTTAAAAAAATTATACTAGCTCCCTCTATCATGTCGTCCCTCTGTAATGCCATCACTATTAGGGCACCCTCATCTATGCAAAGGACCCTAGTTCTCCATCACAAGACCCTAGTTCCCCATCATATACTTCATCAACCACATAAAGAAACATAATAATATTAATTTGACATATGTTCACCCCCTTTGGGGGGCCTATACAAACAACTTGCAACAACTTGCACCTACACGTAATTGTGTCCTATAAGTGCACCAATTCTTGCGTCATTACAAAGAGCACTAACATAACAGTAAGTGTGAGAGAACTTACCAACGCAATGGTCACTATCAACTTTTTTTTTTAAATGAATTGTGAGGCACTTGAAAAAATCGAAAATAAAATGTCTCCAACTACAGGAATTATCTCCACCCCAACTATAGGAATTTTCTCCCACAAGATCTTCCTCGGTGAATAGGAGATTAGAAATAACATTCTCCTTATTTTTTAATTTATGCAAAATAAGAAATATTAAGCATTTTCTTGAAACATTGGTTAAAATTGCAAAAACACTATCAAATAATGTAGAGTCAATACAACTCAACCACTAACCAAATGTTATAGTCCCTCAAGACGCAAGGACTAATAACAAGGAGGCAAAAAGTATAGAAAATATTAAAAGATTTAGCTATTAAAAATGTAATTGTTCAGGTAAAAAAAAATTACACATATCTTTTGTGAAGAAAAAAAATGAAAAATACTCTATTTTTATTGAGATTTAGGCTATAAAAATTTGAATAAATAAAACTTTAAAATACATTACAACAACACATAACTTTTGTTGCACATAAATAATTTATAATAATTTTAAAATATTATAATTATATTTATGGTTATTATTAATTTATAGATTATCTCATTTTATAAAAATATTTTAGCTTTCAAAGAAAAAATTACTTATAAATTTATAATTTATCTTTATTTATAAATTATTTTTATTAAATTTTTCTTTTAATATAATAAAACATAAATATCTCGTCACTTCTTTGATTTGAAAAAAATCAAAGAAAACTAAAGCTGTGTCCCCATTTATTAGGAAAAATTATTAAGGCTTTGAAATCTCATCGATTCGGAAAAGAAGGGGAAGGCAACACGTCAAAAATGGAACTTTAAACTTAATAGTTAGATATCAAGGTGGATTTTGAAACCAAATTAGGGGGCCATGTTTGAAAATTTTATCTGTAAGTATTATTTTTTCTTAATTTTGATTATTTTAATTTTGAATTTATCATTGGAATTTTATTTATTAGTTTTTTTTATCTTAAATATCAATTATTTTAATTTTGAATTCTGTTGAAATTTTTATCCTATTAATTTTTTTTAAATGCGTAATATACATTTTACTAATTTGAATTTCTTTTTTAATACCATTTATCTTTTTAAATTTTATAAGTGTAATTGCGTTAAAATTTTCAAAAATTAAATATATATTGTAGTTTATAATTCTATATTTATTTTTTAATTTTATTTTTTTTAAATATTAATTTATATTTTTTATAATATTTCAAATTTTATTAAAATATATACCTGTATAATATATATGTATAGATAGATATATATTTTTCAATGTTGGTAGTTTTGTTTTCAAATTTTATTATAATATATATTATATTTATATATATAATATATAATATTCGTTTTGTTTTTATTTTTCTAATTACTTTCTAAAATTTTTGCCACAAAGAGACTTTAAGCTAATACACTACATGTTTATATTGAGCATTATTCTATGTTAAATATAAATTAAATGAAAAAGCCTTTTGGTTTATTAGATGATTTAGAAATAAATATATTAATTATATAATTTTTTATTAATATTAAATACAAGTTTTTATTTTAGTTTCATATTTCTTAATTAATTAATTATATATTAATAATTATAATTATAATATTAATTTATATTATGGTTATATTTAACATATAGAAATAATTAATATTTATAAGTATATTTATAATATCTATCTAAAATCTTGTATTTATTACAATTTGGCTTTTAGCTATATAGTAAGTGTGGCTCATTTTCAGGAAATGGTTAAGAAATAGATTAATTATGGATTGAGAAAAATCAACAAGTTCTTGCCTTTATGCATGGTCACCTGCAATTTATTTTTGAAGCTCTCTCAGATTTACTCTCAATGTTTACTATCAATGTCATGATAATCAGTCACACTTGCAAATTATGAAGTTTAAGATAAATATTACTAATTTTCTAATTTTTACATGCTTAATTTAACGCACAATTTATTCAAATCAACATACGTCCTTTTTAATTCACAATCTGTGGAGTGTTGTGTGTGTGTGAGAGAGAAAATTGTGATGCAAGGTTGAAATTCAAGCTGGTTAGATTCAGATCAAAACTATCAATTAAATGAAAATATAAAAATGAATTCAATTTTATTTTTTTCATATCATACGAAAAAATTGTTTTTATATACTTGCTGGCACAAGAAAATGACATGCATGGGATTTTCTACTGGGAACATAAAAATGAATAGATAAACTAAAAATTCTTTAAGAACAATCTCTTTAAAACAGAATATGTAACTAGTTTCATGCCTATGCAATATTTTTTGTTAATTTTATGGAATGCTAAATTAAATTAGCATTTATAGAAAATATTAAACAAAAAAATTGTTGATATTTCTTAAGGAAATTTTCATATAAAATATGAAAACATAAAATCTGATGTTTTCATTAAAGAGATTAAAGATTTAACATCTTACTATAAGTTTATGTGATCTCTTCAATCTCATGACTCGAGCTTAAATAGAGTTGATAAAAAATCTTTAAAAAACTTCTCAAGAAAAAGGCCAATATATGTAGAAAAAAAAGTCATGAAGTTGAGTATTTTCCATCAAGAAATTTTGATCATAAGTTAGGAAGAAGAAAAGAAGCTAGAAGAAGCTCCTATTGAGATAAAGGTTTTATGCAAATAATAATGAAACTGATAATGAACAAGCAGGGAAAAAATATAGAAAATCCCAAGGTAAATACTTTTATTGAGAAAAGATTTAGCCATTATGAATATAATTATTCCAGAGGAAAAACCTTACGACCTTTACTTGTGTGAAGAAAAATGAAATGTGGTCACTATAATTTTCGCCTCATTTAGTTAATAATATTTCTAAAGAAATATGAATTTTAACTATTACCTACAACAATCACATAACTTTTATCATTTTAAATATCACCTACAAAAATCACCTAACTTTTATCATTTTAAAATTATCTACAAAAAAATCAAGAATTTTTATCATAAATGAATTTATAAAATTTAAATATTAATTAAAATTTAATTATATTACTTATTTCTTATATATATAATAAATTAAACTTAGGTTTTGAAATCTCATACATTTCAAAAAAATTACAAAGCTAAAACACCAACCATTCATAGATCTTTAATGAGGCTTTGAAATCTCATCAATTCTAAAAACAAGTGGAAGTCAGCCATTCAAAGATAGATCTCTAAATCGTAATAATTGGATATCCACGTGAATTTTGAATTTAAATGGAAATTCGGTGTTTGAATTTTCAATCTAAATTGTAACTAGGGGAGGGATGTTAGTTCTTGGAACACTCCCAATAGGCCACGTAGTTGCCATATCAGTTGTACAACACGTGGTTGACTAGGCCTCCCACCCATTGTGGTAGGTGGGTAATAAAGATTTACCTCGAAAGGGACGTTCTCCTTTGCAACTTAGGGTTTTTGCCATCCAAAATTTAGGGTTCAGCCTTGTTTTGTTTAGGGCTGGTATGTGGATGTTCTTCTGCCCCTAGTGTTGTTTAGCTGACCTCCATGTTGCTCCATATTTTCCTTGCCATGTATTTGTTCTTGGGAGCACTGCTTTGTGGGTTGTTTAGGGTTTATTTTATCATTGCACATGGTTTAGCCTCATATGGATCATTTTTGCATACCCATGGCATAGCAGTGCTTGCTTAAATTTTTTGTTGTCGACCCTCTAAAGGTTTCAGTCAGGTCAATGGTGGATATGGAGGTTTCGTGCTCCAGTGGATTAATATGAAGGTAATTTCGCTACCCATCAAAGTTTACATAGGAATTATATTTGTTTACATGTTATTTTGAGGTTTGATTACACCTTTTGTGTCTTGTGTTGCATGTATACTAAGTTTTGGTTATAAGTCATGTATGGGGATTTATGGGGAGTTGTTGAGGTGTTCAACAATGATGCAAAGGGGGGCGGCTCAGTGGCTTTGTCAATGGTTTTCTGATAAGATTTTTAATCCTACCAACCCACTATCTATGTGTTTGTCAACACATTCCACCCATATTCTTGCAATGTTAGTCCATTCAGTGGTTTCTCTAAATATTCATGGGGTTGTTATAAAAAATTATACGGTTTTTATAAATTTACATAAATTTGTTTGTTATATGCTTGTAAATACATATTTTTGATGATGCCAAATTGTGGGTTCTCTGTAAATTTGGTTACGACGGTGGTTTTTGTAAAACTCATATGATTTTTGTAAATTTGTTTTTTGTGTTGTAAATTATGGCTTTTAATGCCATGGGTTCTTTATAAACTTGGTTATGGTCTTTTTATTTTTTAAATTCAAAGGGTTTTGAAATTATTTTGGTATTGCTTGAAAATTAGGGCTTTGTTTGCTCCTAAATTGTTGGTTCTTTGTAAATTTGGTTTACAGTTAAATTCATAGTGTTATCTCTCTTGTAACAAATTCCCCATGTCCTGCTTTTATGGTTTGATGAGGTAACAATATTCGTAGTGCATTAATTTAAATATGTCATTCATATTACCTAATTTCTTCATTTCATAGTAGATTCTTCCTAAGTGCGTCACAAATTTTATTATAGGTTGTATTTTCATTGTGTTTAGACCCTTTTATAAACTGTGCTTGGCCAAATTTCCTTGTTCTTCCTAGAGAGTAACATCATAATTTTTTTGCGCATAAATGGATCATTGCTTTAATTTTAAGTTTTTCATAACAATTCCCCTTATATGAATTTTTGGATGCCTTTCTCCACATTCCAACATGTCAACCTTGGTTGACCACAATACCATTGATGTTTCTAGAGTCCACATGTTCTTGTTTCATGCCACAATTGAATATGATGTTGTTGAAATAAGGAATACTAGGGTGGGGGGGGGGTGTGATGAATCAGTAATAGTTGAGGCTCTTAAAACTTTTTATGAATATGTCTTTAGCTCTTTCCTCTACTTTCTTTAGTTATGAAAGCATTCATACATAACACAAACGAACATCAGATAAGACATTCACATGTACATACAATCCATCACATGAGAAATATACACATATTGACACCTATATTTTTACTTGGAAACCCAAAGGGACAAAACCACCAATTTTATTGTTGTTATGATGTAAATTTAGCACCTACTTAATTACATCAATTTTTTTGTGAGCACCCACTCCACAAGGAACTAACACCCTTGAGATAGAAGGCACCTACTTGTCAAGAGGCAACAACCTCTTACTAATGTATGCCACCATCTTCTCCAACCATTGTTCTACCTCTCATACAATTTTCAAACTGAAAACAAAGGCAAATATGTATACAAAGAACAACCTCTCTTAGCTTGACATGGTAGCACCCTATCCGTTTCTCACTATTTTTGTTCCATAGTCTCTTTGGAACACTCTACCTCAGTCCAACAACTAGGTCTAGTTTGACATCTCTCATGCACTCTGCTCTACTCTCTTCATCATATACAACACTGTTGTATTCCCCCCATTTCTCAATGGAAATCAGAGGCTTTGTGCCTTAGTTTCACTCTACTCAATGTTGTATCTGATGTCTCTTTCCACACTACCCAACTATACTTCTATATGACACCTCCATACTATTGTTGCATCTACTGCTTGAGTTTTGTCGTTGTATTAAACATGAGGATAAGCTCCTGAGTGCTTCACCAACTCTAAGTATGATGCTCCATGCTAATAATTTAATTTGAGTCCACCTTTGCACTCTCGAAAGGATCCCCATGCTTATTAAATTGATAACAAAGCTTAGAATGTACTCTCACATGGCTTTGTTCTTCCCTTAATTTGTTGAATGATGCAAACAAGATCAGAGATCCCTTACTTCTTATTGAAAACAAATCCGTTATCTACTCTTACATTTTTTTGTCCTCATTTCCTTACCCCAATAATATTTGATAATGACCATTCACTTTATCAACCAACTCCTTGAATTTTCATTTACTCTCTAGTTGCTGACCCATTCATCCTTCAAAACTTTTTATTGTTCTATTGGAGTAATAACTCACTATAACTTATATTAAAAGAACATTATTAAATCACATAATTACATGCCTTTAGCCACTTAGTGCTTAGCCCTCTTTTCATTTTCTTTCTCATATGACTGTTACTTGAGACCACCGACTCAGTGGTTAGGTGATAAGGCCTCTATCCTCTTGTCAAGGGATTATCTCCCTATGTATAGCTCTCGCCTTTCGTTCTTTTTAGGTTTCTACGTCTAGATGCCAACATACATCAGAGCTCCTTACATCGTAACTTTCTTAAAAGTTGATTTAAATTGGAATTATGAAATCCTAGGTGCTAGCCTTGCTCTACACCCTTGGTTATATTAGTCCCCTTTATCATGTTCCAACACATTGAAGACCCTTAAATAGTAACTTTTCTCCAAAATTATTTACAGAGGAGTTCTGAAGTTTCAACCTCTGAAATACATCCCACATGGCATCGTACAACATGTGGGTGTTTGGTTTTCTCTACGCCCTTAGTTCTTTGGGTCCTCATGACCGAGTGACATTCAAAATTGGGGTCACTTTATTGAATAAAAGAATTTCTACAAAACAATTAGACAGGACTTATGAACACTCCAACCTCTGATATGTTGACCCATGATATGACATCTTGTTGTCATCATCACTCCATGTGGCACCTCCTTAGTGGTGAAACATGTCACCCAGATTTACCCCATCGGGCCACCAAAAATACTAAATCAAACTTCCATGTGTCCACCATGCAACCATGTCACACTAATGTCATCTATTACGTTAGCTCCTTAGGGCCAATCACCTGTTTCCTTGTGTCCAATTGGAGGAAAGAGAAAGAGTCCATCGATTCTTGGTTTTTCAACGATTTTCGTTGTATTCCTTATCCCTTCTAAACCTCAACACTTTCAAAAAATTGTAATTTATAAAGACTTATGATCTTCTCAGGTTCTAATGGACTCGATCTTTTGAGGTTCTGATATTAGTTCTTGATGTGCTCTGTCCTTTAAAGTTTTAATGGCCTCCAACTTTCAATATTATGATATTCGCTCTGCTATGAGGTTCTAATATTGGGTCCTAATACTTAATTAAATATTTCTATCAAAAGACTTATAAGGGACTGCAACTTTTGGAAATAATACTGAGAGGGAGGGGGGGGGCGTGAATCAATATTATCAAATCAATATAACTTTTTCATTTCCATATTAAGATTCATATACGCTACTTTAGTTAAGGCAAACCGCATGTATACACAACTGTTTGTAATGCAACAAGTGTATATCCAGTAAACTTATGATTCAGTTAGTTGATCCTTAATGAGTGCATCAGAACATTATTAACAATATGAACAGTAAATAGGAGAGGTAAAATAGAATAGATCAGCACACACAAGAAGCACACGTGAACACCATGATGTAAGGTGGAAACCCAATGTGGGTGAAAACCACCTGCTGCAAGTCATCTCAATCTTCTTTTAATAAGAAACTTCTTTTTACAATATTTCTGTACTGGTGCGATCTTATACCAGTACATAGGCTTCTACCTGCAGAAGCCTATAGCCTTCTCTCATTCTCTAGCTTCTCCTAGAAGGGCGCTACAACCCCCTTAGCTCTTGTACTATCCAATCCTTTTACTAGTATGTAGGTGTCGGCCTACTGAATGCTCCAACCTTTACTAGTTTTCCAGCTACTACTGGAAGGGAGCTACCACCCCCTTATCTCTTGTACTAGCTGATGTACTAGTACATAGGTGCCAACCTACAGATGGCTACAACCTTCTCTTTCTTCCTCCAGTTACCATGTTTCATAAATTTTCAGACTGGATACTCATGGAACACAACATCATAATCTGAAGGCCATGTTTCATCCAATTTTCATACTAGACCCATTAATATCCTTGAAGCACACAATCAATCAACACTAGCATCATGAATTTCTAAATCACCCAATACTAAATCATTGAAACCCTATCAACAACACAGTCACTAGAACACAGAATAGACAATAGAACTCTGCAACAATAAGCAGATCCAACTACAACTTCAAATATCATATATCATAACGTATATGCTACTATGACGAACCAAACGAGCGTACATAGGCGCTTTCACCAAAGCCAGCTCGCGTACAGATCTACAAATATTTTCTCATAAATTTGCAACATAAAAAGATGATTCATTCCAAGTCATTAGATCCCGATCTATCCTTAGATCTTGTTCTCCATCAACCGCTTAGATTCCTCCATAGCTTAGATCAAGCAAAGCAACATGAACCCATAACCTACATACTGGATCTCATACTTCATCAGATATTCAAGACTTTCTCAATACCTTTGCCTAATGATCTTCTTCTCCTTTTATAGTCTTAGGCCTTACTCAATACCATGGTCCGAAACCATTGAGAACCAATACTAGGGACCTAATGCCTAGGTTCAACACCTCGGATGCAATACCAAGCATGAAAAACATAGGTCTAAATACCACGAACCCAAAAATAATCTTTCCCACATGTACGCTCTTTTCTGTGCATGAAAGTGCGTGCATACGCATACGCGAATTTTGATCAGCAATCCCACTTGTATACGCATATTTGTATATAGAGAACCTGCGTGTATACCCTACTTGGTATATAGCGAACCTGCGTATATACGCGACTTGGCACATAGTGAACCTGCGAATAACCTGCCTATGTACGCGACTTGCTATATAGTGAACCTGCGTATATACTCATCTTTCTTCATTCTTTGTAGTCTGATCATCAATTCTTTGCTACTGGCCTATTGCACTATAATCTGTCATCTTGCCATCAAGGACAAAACTTGTATCATAATGCCAACAACAACCTCCTATATTTTATCCTCTCAAAGTCATGATTTGTTATCTTACTCTGATATTACGACCTTCTTAGGTCTAACTTCAGTAGTCAATAACTACTGATCCACGAGGCTAGTCCAATTGACATCAATGTTACCATACTAAATGCCACAAGCCATCCAGGCAATGTTAATTGTCCAACAATATTCACCTTTTGCATTGATGGTTCTTTTGGGGTTTCTACATCTAGACGCCAACATACATCGGATCTCCCTACATCGTAACTTTCTTTAAATTTCATTTAAAGTGGATTTATGAAATCCTAGGTGCTAGCCTCACTCTACTACCTTGGCTGTATTAGTCCCCTTTACCGTGCACCAACGCATCGAAGTCCTTTTCACTGTAACTTCTCTCCAAAATAATTTACGGAGGAGTTATGAAGTTTCAAGCTCTGGAATACTTCCCATGTGGCATCACACAATACCTGGGTCCTCAGTATTCTCTATGCCCTTAGAACTTTGTATCCTCACAAATGAGTGCCATTCCAAATTAGTGCGCCTTTATCGGATCAAAAAAATTCTATAAAATAATTAAACGGGAGTTCTAGCGGGAGACAAAGGGTCCATCGGTTCTTGGTTTTTCAATGAATTCCTTTGTATTCCTTCTTCTTGTCAAACTTCAGCACTTTAAAAAAATTGGAATTTGTAAGGGCTTACGAGGTTCTGAGGTTCAGATGGACTCGATCTCTTGAGGTTCTGATAATAGGTCCCGATGTGCTCTGGCCTTCGATGTTTGAGTGGCCTCCAAATATTGATATTTTGATATGCCCTCTAGCCCAAGGTTCTAATATTGGGTCTCAATGTGCTCCAACCTCGAATATCAAATCAACGATTTTTCTCAAAAGAATTATAATTGACTCCAACCTCCTATATTCTATCCTCTCAAAATCTCGATTTATTAGATTGCTCTGATATTGTGACCTTCTTAGATCTAACTTTGGCAGTCAGGAACTTTTGATCCACAAGGCCATTTTCCAACTTCAACACACCTTTTGGAAAGCTCTTTTAGTGCACTTTCCAGTGGATAGTGTCTGATATAGGATTTGAGCCAATATTCTACCTGAGAAATGGTTGAAAACCCTCTACCTCAATTTTAGTATGATTAACATCAATGCCATTATACCAAATCCCACAATCCATCAATATAATGCTAATTGTCCAATAATATCCCCATTTTACATTGATGGCAACAAGATATGCTCCCCATAAAACCAGGCACAATATTCCTCATTATTGTTATTCTCCATAGTAATTTACAACCCCTGTGGCATCAATGGAAAAGGATGCCCTTGAATACTCCCCCTAAACCATTGTAGCCTACTCTTCAATTGATCTCGCATGTTGAGTAGCTTCCAACACACACTATAGTTGAGTAATTTGGGATGAGGAGTCATAACCCCTATCTCCTGCCTGAAATATTCAAAGGGTTCTATTGCTAGTGGCTTAGTAAAGATAGGTGGAAGTTTTTTTTTAGTGGCCACATATTCAAGACTAACAACATTGGCTGCAACTTGCTCTCTTAAGAAATGGAACTTGATGGGGATGTGATTGGCCTTGGAATGCATGAAAGGATTCTTAGAGATACTGATGGAACTTGTATTATCACATATGATTGGAATATGATCAATCAACTCTACCTTAATATCCTTTAAGGTTTGCTTCATCCATATAATTTGCAAGAAACAAATGGTAGTTGCAATATACTCTACTTTAGTAGTTGATAAATAAATGGAGGTCTTTTTCTTGCTAACTGATGAGCCTAAGAACTTTCCCAAAAGGAATGTTGCACCTTAGGTGCTCTTCCTGACATCATTATTTCTTGCCCAATTAGCATCAGTGAAGGCCTTCAACTTAAACTCTCTGCCTTTACCATACCACATTCCATAATTTGCTATCCCCTGAAGATATTTGAAAAACCTTTTCACAATGATGACATAAATTTCATGAGCGAAAGCTTGAAATCTGGCCACAAGACCCACCACTTGCATGATGTCTAGCTGTGAAACTGTGATATACAACAATCTTCTTATCATGGATATGTATCCTATCTGATTTACCAACGGCGTCTCATCTTATTTGCATAACTTGAATCCTTTAACCATAGGTGTTTTAGCTGGCTTGCAATACTCCAAACCAAACGTCTTCATAGTTTCTCGTAGGTACTTGGATTGGGAGATAAACACTCAATTTTGAGACAAAGAAATTTTAAATCGCAAGAATAAAGACAACACTTTGATCATGAACATCTCAAAATTTTTCTGCATACATTTTGTGAATTGATATCCTTATTCTTACAAGTTGTTTCCGAATATTATGTGGTCCTCATATACTACTACAACCAGAATATGATTGCCTTTATTATTCATGTATAATATTTTGTCTACAATACCTTTATTAAAGACGTGTTGCTGAAGGTATCGATCCAGTCTTAAATACCAAGCTCCTAGAACCTGTTTTAGTCCATATAAGTCCTTTTTCAGTTTTCACACAAACTCTTTATCTTCAGTGAGCGTGAATCCTTATGGCTACTCAATATAAACCTCTTGTTCAAGATATCCATTAAGAAAGGCAAACCTCAAATCCATTCAATATACCTTGATATTTTTATGAATGGAAAAGGAATGAAGCATTCTAATATCTTTGATTCTCGCTACTAGTGCAAAGGTTTCCTTGAAATCTACCTCCTCTATTTGGGGACACCCTTTGCAAGCCAATTGCGCCTTGATCCTAATTACTTGACACTGCTCATTTAGCTTGTTTTTTAAAACCCATTTTGTTCCAATGGATTTTTTCTCTTTCGGAAATGGAACAAGTTCTCGATTTTCATTCTTCTTAATTTGATTAAGTTCTTCATTTGTAGCACTCACCCAAAACATGTCCTCACTTGCTTGAATGATATTTTTAGGCTCAATCTAAGGCAATAGGGCAATACTTGGATAGCTTAAATTACTAACAAGTTTCCTCTTGGTCTTGGAATTTTTGGCTCTTGGTGATTCTGGCCTTGGAGTTGTGCTCATTTCTACGTCTTCATTATATGGATTTGTTTCATCTTGATCTGAGGACCTAATGTCTTAACTTTCCTCTCCATCTGAGTTCATGTTTCCTTTGGAGGAATTATATTGTGAAGCTATTTCATCTACTACTACATCAATGCAACCCTCAACCCTCTTTGTATGTTTTTTGTAACACTTGTAACCTTTACTTTGAGCAGATTACCCAAGTAATAAACCCTCATCAGTGCGTGAATCAAAATTTCCAAGATTTTTATCATTCTATTTGATAAATAATTTTCTCCCATACACCTTGAAGTGTTTAATTGATGTAGGTCTTCCCTTCCATAACTCATAGGGATTTTTATTACTATTAGGCCTTAGCCATAATCTATTTTATAGGTACATTGTTTCTTGTGTTACTTCTCGCCAGAAGATGTTGGATGCACTATCCTCATCCATCATAGCTCTGATCATTTCCTAGGTTGTTATATTCTTGCTCTAAACTACTCCATTTCGTTTTGGAATTTTAGTCACAAAATATTTCCTCCTAATTCCATGCTCTTTACATAATTCTTCAACCTATTTTGAAGTGTAATCTCCTCCTCTGTCTCACCTTCAGCATTTGATCTTTAAATATTTCTCATTTTCTACTTGAGCTTGAAATTTTTTTAAATGCTTAAATTCTTCTGGTTTTTCTTTTAAGCACATGATCCAAGTGGCCCTAGTAAAAGCATCAATGAGAGACATAAAATAACTTTATCCTCTTGGTCTAGATGAAGAGAACTCTTTTGAGTTAAATGAGCCCTAGTTTTCTTACAAAATTTACATGACTTACAATTGAATTATCAGGCCTTGATAGTCTTGGAAAACCTGTCACCCCTATCATCTTGCCGACTCTAATCAAAATATCAAAATTTATATGACTAATTCTCTTGTGCCACAACCATGCTTCATTCGTTTTTCCTTAAATAGAATTTTAATGTAGGGCCATCAAAAAAATATACATTGTTCTGAGTTTTGATTGTTTTTCCCACTAGATTTCCATCTTTCTCATTTCAGATCTCACAGTCCTTAGATCAAAATATCACATCATATCCATGATCACACATATGGCTTACACTAAACAAGTTATTCTTGAGACCTTCCACGTACAACACATTTTCAGCTTTCATCTTTTAATCCCAATTGACTATGCCTTTACTATCCACATATCATCTATTCTATTTATTATGTGTAGATTGAGCAAGTCCACATTGCATGCTCTTTTTAGGGTTTTTCTTCTAATTATCCTTATTCTTTTGAGAAGTTAGCTGCCCAATATTATGGGACTTAGATAAATACTAGAGCCTGCTTTTTCCCTCACTTAGCTTGTGCTTGAAACTATTATATTTAAAAAACTCAAGATCACTTAACAGGGTAGAGAAGGCATTTTGATATGTAAGAGGAGAGATTTGAGATCTAAAATTCTTATACTTATTATATCTAGGATTTTCATTCCTTTCAACATTGATCCTTCTATAATAGGAAACCTTATGTCCAAAGGTGTGACACAGATTACAATAACCATAAAATAAATAAGTGTACCTATTGTTGGAAGGTTTACGAGTTTGTGCATGTACGTACCTCTATTGTAGGGTTGATTGATTCATTCTCTATTTGTGTGGCTCCTTGGGGTGGATGGATTTATTATTCCATTGATGATCTCCTATTTTCCTTTCTTCCCTTTTATCTTCATTGATTCTTTCTTGAAGCTTGTTTTCATAGCTCTATTGTTCCTCAAATCCTCTAGACCTAAAGTTTATCTTTCCCATAGAAGATTCAAGTGTTGTTGAGTATCCGTCCTTTGTTTTGTTCCTTGAAGACCTTTATTTGTTTAGAATCTAATCTAGCCTTCTTGAGCCTTCTACAAATTTTTCATTTAAACCTTTCTCGGTCTCCACTCTCTCAAAATCCTTTCTTAGGGAGATGACCTCTACGTGGAGACTCTGACCATTTTCTTTGCATTCATGGATCAAATCACAAATAACTTCTTGATCTCACTTTTCTTCTTTTAATTTGACTTTCAAGGACATAATTTCATCTTGACGATTTTTTGTAATTGTTTCCTTCTAATGACCTTGAACAACTCTTATTTTAAATGATTGTTCTCTTCTTCTAGTGCCTCACATGTTCCATGTTTTCCTTTTAGTAGAATTGTTAAATTGTCTTTTATTTTAATGGCTTCTTCAAGTTTTTATTTTTTTATAAACAAACACTTCATTGTATGATTTATATATACCTTCTTTAGCATGCTGCCATTTTTCTTTTAGTTTTCTATTCTTTTTCGTTACCTTCTTTAAATCATTAAGAGGACTCATGAGTTCCCCTTCAAAGTCCATTATTCCTACTTCATATTCTTACTCTTCAGAATTAGTAATATTTTATTTCTTGGAGTCTGCTCCAAATGCCATAAGTTGTTATCTAAATAATCTTCTAAAGAGTTTTCATTCTCTCACTGTACTGTTGAACTACCGTATTTTGAGTGGAGGCTCTTTTTCTTATATTACTTCTTTCTCTTATGTTTTTGAGATTTTTTCCTCAATTTCTGATCATATTCCTTTTCAACCCTTTCTTTGTAAGGGCACTTGAATGAGAAAAGTCCAACTCTGCCATAGTCAAATTATTTAAATGTCAACTTCCCTTTATATTTTCTTGAGTCGCACTTCAATTTCCTCGAGAATTGAGCCATCTCTTGATCAGATTCATGGTTGGAGAAGTCTTGATGATATTTTTCTCCTTGGTCATCTTGGACACTTTGAATGTGGTCTCCTTGGGTTCAAAATTATCTCTTTCTACTCTCATATCATAGGATATGAGAGTACCAAGCAACTTGTCCATCCTTAGATCCTTTAAATTAGTCATTTCTTCAATAGTTGAGACTTTAACATTAAATCTCATGGGTAGGGATCTTAAAATTTTTTTAATAGTCATATATTCCTTGACTTCACCAATTGATCTTATCATATTGTTTACTTCATCAACTCTAAGGAAGTTTTCTACTATTATTTCTTCTTCACTCATTTTTAAACTTTCAATCCTAATTCTAAAAGTTTTAAGTTTGGCATGCTTGAATTTATCATCTCCTTCATGGATCTGATTGAGCTTCACCCACACTTCCTTGGCAAACTTACAGTGCATAATATATACAATTTCGGATTGACTAAGGCCAAATAGAACGACATTCTTGGATTTAGCATTATATACATAAAAATAATTTACCATCTCCATCAGTGGAAGGGACATCAGGGACATAATAATCTATTAGTATAGAGCTCCGAATATGTACTCCTAGGGACATAGGATAGGCTTCCATCATAACTTTCCAAAAGGCATAGTTTGTCCCATCAAAGATGAGTATCGAGTAAGCATCTTGACTCTCTTGAATAAACATAATTCCCTATGGATCTACATTATAGTGTTTAAATTGTTCCTAAAGGAACTTTTCTCTGATACCAATTGTTTAAATAACAAATTACTCAAGGGGTGGCCGGGGAGGGGGCGTGGGCTGAATCAGTAATAATGGTATTCTTAAAAAAAATTATGAATACGTATTTATGTTTTTATTGTATTTTTTGTTTATGAGACCATTCATATATAATATAAATGAATAGCAAGATAAGGCACTCAGAAGTACATAGAATACATCACAAAAGTAACATACAGATATTGACTCTCGTATTTTTACGTGGAAACCCAAAGGAAGAAACCACCAATCTATTTGTTTTTATGATGTACATTAATCACCTACTTAATTACATCAATTTTTTTGTGAGAAGCCACTCACAGGAGGCATTGACCCCCTTAAGATAGCAAGCACCTACTTTCCAAGAGGCTCAAACCTCTTATGAATGTAGGCCACCACCTTCTTTACCCATTTTTCTACCTTTCATATAATTTTCAAACTGAAGATAGAGGAAAATACATATATAGAGAAATACCAATATGGTTTGCTGAAGAAGAATACTTCTGCTCTTGGTCCTCTAATATTCCATACGCCCTCTTAGCCTCACACAACAACACCCTATCCTCTGCTCAGTACTACATATACTCTGCGCTCATCCTTTTGTTCCACAGTCTCTTTGTGACACTCTAATTCATTCTGACAACTTGGTCCAACTTCACAATTCTCATGCAATATGCTCTATTATCTTTAGTACATACAACATTTTTGTCTTCCCCCCCTTTTTCAATGGAAATCACAGGCTCTTTTCCGCTACTTCACTCTACTCAGTGTTGTCTATGTTGCTTATTTCCCCACTACCCGAGTGTACCTCTATATGACACCTCCATACTATTGTTGTGTATACTACTTGAGTTATGTGGTCGTATTAAACATGAGGATGGGCTCTTGAGCACTTCACCAACTACCTGTGTGATCCTACATACCGAGATTTTAATCTTAGTCCATTTGTGCACACTGGAAAGACTCCCCATGCTTATTAAATTGATCACAAAGCTTAGAATGTACTCCAGCATGGCTCTGTTCCTAAATTAATTTTTTAAAGCATGCAAGCAAGATCATAGACCCCTTTGTTCTTCTTTATACATAGTCAATTATCTACTTGTGCATGTAATGGTCCTCCCTGCTTTAACCCAGCTATATTTGACAATGTCCATTCACTCCATTAACCAAATCCTTTCATTTTCATTATCTCTCTAGTTGTCGACTCATTCATCCTTTAACACTTTTTACTATTTTATCATACCCATAACTCATTGTAACTTATATTAAAATAATGTTACGAAATCACATAATTTTGATTCATTTATCCCCTTGTTGCTTAGGACCCTTATCATTTCCTTTCTCATATGATCTCTTCCTGATACCACTAGCTTAGTGCTTAGATGATAGGGCGTTTATGCTACTATTAGGGGACTATCTCCCTTTGTATAACTCTCCCCCTTCTTTATTTTTGGGTTTCTACATCCAGGCACAAACATACATCAGAGCTCTCTACATCGTTACTTTATTCAAAGTTAATTTAAAGTGAAGTTTTGAAATCCCAGACCATCGATCTTCTCAGTAGCGCTTAGGTGCTAATATCACTCTAAATCCTTGTTTCTATTAGTCCCCTTGACCATGCACCAACACATCGGAGCCCCTTTCATCGTAACTTTTATCGAAAGAAATTTACAGATGAGTTTCAAAACAACCTCTGAAATAATTCCCACATGGCATCACACAACACTTGGGTGCTCTGTCTTCTTTATGCCCTTGATTATTTGGGCCCTCATGACTGAGTGTCATTCCACATTGGAGAACCTTTATCAAATCATAAATTTTCTATAAAATAATTATATAAGAGTTACAAAAACTCGAACCTCTAATATGTTGACCTCTAAGATGAAATCACATTATCGTCATCACTCCATGTGGTGCCTCCTTAGTGGTCATACGTGTCACCCAGATTTTCCCCATTAGGCCACCGAAAATGCTAAATCAAACTGCCACGTGTCCACCATACATCCATGTCATGTTGATGTCATATTCTATGTTAGGTCCTCAGGGCCAATCAGCTATTTCCATGGGCCCAATTAGGGGAGAGAGAAAGGTTCCATGAGTTCTTGGTTTTTCAATGAGTTCCTTTGTATTTCTTCTCCTTCAAAAACCTCAATACTTTCAAATAATTTCAATTTATAAGGAGTTACAAGTTTTTGAAGGTTTTGATGGCCTCTATCTTTTGAGGATCTGATGTCAGGTCTCGATGTGGTTCGACCTTTGATGTTCCGATGGCCTCTAGCTTTTGATATTTCGATATGACCTCTGCTACAAGGTTCTGATATCAAATCTCGATGTGTTTCTACCTCCAATATCATATCAAAACTTTTTTTCAAAAGGATTATAAGGGACTCGAGCCTTCAATATTCTATCCTCCCAAGGTCTGGATCTGCCAACTTGCTCTAATATTACGACCTGATTAGGAATAAATTAGGTGGTCAATAAATTTTGATCCATAAGGCCATTTTTAGATTTCAACACCGTATTGGAAATCTATTCTAGAGAACTTTCTAATGGAGAAGGTATGATTTACCCTCACTTCTTGTCTGGTTGACATCAATGCCAACATACCAAATGTGAAAATCCATCCAAACAATGCCGACTGTTCAATAGATGTTTACGCAATGTAGGCACTTGTGTACTAGCTAAGTGGTCCATTGCCATTAGTTTTATATTTGTGTCTTCATATTATTCACATAGCCTTTTTATATTTATCTGGAATCTGCATGGGGTATGCTACTTGGAGATGTTACTATGTTCAAGTGCTTTGACTGTAAAACATTTGGTGGAACAATCAAAGTGAAATAAATGAGAGGAGAGCAGGCTTTGAATTTTTTTTGTCAATCATTACATGAGTCCGAGTTAAAAATATAAACACCAAACTACATTATTATTAGTTAATGGCATGATTTTCTTCTCAAAATGAGTTTTTTTGTTAGGAGACCTAATAATATTTAGTGTGGTGTATTTACTCAATTCAGAAACCTCATAATGTTTTATAGGATGTAGTTTTGAAAAAAGAAATTTTATATTAACACAAATTCCAATGATTTATTCATAATATTTTTACCCTTCATTTTCCTATTGCTTACTCAATATACATTCTCTTTCCTATCCCATCATTTTTATAATTGTAAGGTATTTCAGAGATTCCTACAACTGTTTAAATTGTTTCCTTCAACTTGGTATTTTGTCTTTAGACGTCTACATGGTAGTTCATTTTCCTATAAGAATATCCATGACTGAAGTGAGGCTTCATACAATTTGGTTGTATCTCATTTGTAGGGTATTCATTCTAATCTAAAGTTAATTGATTTTTTTCAAGAATTTCCATATGTTTCTCTTCAAAATTCCTTAGTCATCCTTACAATTTCTTTTCTTTGAGTAATTCTATTCAGAGTTCAACATGTGTCACTATTGGTGTAGAAATTTTTGACACTTTTTCTTTTACTTTTCTATCACAATTGTCAAGCCAGGAGGTAGCTCCAAAAAATGAATTGTGCCTTTGCATTAAGATTGATAATGGATATATACAAGAAGGGAGAGACTCTTGGGCTTCACCTCCCTGTGTCTCTTCATATTCTTATTCTCCATTATTTACTATTTACATCATTTACATATATTTCCCAAATTCCAATGATTAGGTTTCAACATTCTCCCCCTTGATTTGAAGTGATGCTGGTGAGTGCAAGCATTGTTATGAACCTTTTGAACTTTTCTCTTTATGGATAAAATGTAGCTCTCATTGGTCCCTGCCATCAAAATATCATCTACATATACCACAAGATATATAACCTTTTTTCCAACTTTCTTAACAATCAAAGTTTCATCATCAAGATCATAATGTTTGAAGTCTAGTTTTAGATGATTCTTAGTTCAATTGTCATACTAGGCTCATAGTGCTTACTTGAGGCCATAAAAGGATTTCACAAGCTTGCCTACTTTGTGTTATTGGTCCTTCACAACAAATCCTTCTAGATGGGACATAAAAACATTCTCTTTCAAATCTCCATTCAATAAAGTAGTGTTTACATCCATTTGATGGACTTTCCAGCTGTTCATAACTACCAAGGCAAAGAGTGTTTGAATGGTAGGCCATTTTGATGTCGGTGAAAAAGTCTCCTCATAATGAATCACTTCCTTCTGTGCAAAACCTTTTTCCACAAGTCTAGATTTGTGATTGTCAAGTGAACCATCAGCTTTATACTTATTCTTGTTGACCCACTTGCAACCAATTGGTTTTTTTCCCAATGGATGATCAACCATCTTCCAAGTGCCATTCTTTATCAACACATCATACTCCTTTTTCATCGCTTATTTCCATTCATATTGAGAGGTGGTTTCTTTGAAGGAAGTTGGTTCAAAATATGCAGACAAATTCAATTCACAATCATAAGAAACATCCATATCAACCAGTGAATCAGAATCATCTACATCATCTCCATTTTTCTTGGTTATATTTCATGTTCATGTCTTTCCAACCTCATCAAGATGAAGGTTTTCAAGTGTCTTTGTAAACCATTTTGGAGGACCTTTTTGAGATGGCCCAGGTCCCTGAGTGGATTGATTTGGGACTGAATCAACATTGAGTCTCCCAAGTCTATTGATCACATCACTCAAAGTATCATTAGTGGTTTGAGCTTCATCTAGGAGAGAGAGTGCTTCAGAAGAAGATTCCATAGATTGATCTAGTATAGGAATCCACCCTTCAAGATGTGGAATCTAATTATCAAATTATCAAAAGGATTTTTCATGTATCAATCCATCCAAGTGATCAAGCTCTCGATCAAGAACATTGTCATTTTTGGAGGATTCATGAAATATTACATCTCTAGATACAACAAACTTCTTATTAAATTCATCATAGAGATAGTGTGCTTTGAATGCATTTGAATACCCCAAGAAGATACACTTACGACTCCATGCACCAAGTTTTTTTCTATGTTCCTTTGGTATCAAGGCATAAAAAGTGGAACCAAAGACCTTGAGATTCTTTACTGAAGGAATGTGACCATACCACATTTCATAAGGAGTATTTTTTATAATAGCATTAGATGGACATATATTCTTTACATGCACAACACATAGAACTGCATCAACACAAAACATAAATTTTATATTCTTGAAAAACATCATGGAACATACCATATTTAACATTGTCTTATTCATTCTTCCAGCTGCTCCATTCTATTAGGGATTATAAGGCACATCTATTTGATGTTTGATCCCATGCTAGTGAAGATAGTTTTCAAATTCATTTGAAGTGTATGATTTTCCATTATCAGTTTGAATCTAGACAATATGAGATTGTTCATCATTTTCAATCCATGTATGAAAGTTCTTGAATGTTTGAAAAGCATCTAATTTGTTCTTCAATAAATAAACCAACACATTTTAGTGTAGTCATAAATAAATGTCATCATATATTTATTCCATTTGTAGAAGGAACAAGGATTGGACCAAATAAATCTGAATGAATGAGTTCAAGTTTTCTATGTTCTTTGGATGTGAATCATGAAAATATTGTTTTCTATGCTTTCCTAGAATACAAGCATCACATCGCTTATGTTTTCTAGGAATTTTAGGCAAACCAGTAACACCACTTTTCTTCAAGATACAAATGTTTTCATAATTCAAGTGTCCAAATCTAGAATTCCATAAAAGAGTTGATGGAAATATACCTTCATCATAATGACAACTATATGAGAAGTTTTATGAACAAACATAGGTAACTTGTAGCTTCAGAAGTCTTTCTTATTCTATACCCTTCAAGACAAGTGAGTGATATGATGTTTTTATCAACTCAACCTTGCCATCAAACATATGAATCGAGTGTGCTTGCTAGCGGAAGTGGAAGAAGGACACCAAGTTTCTCCTCAGCTCTAGAAGATATAAAACATTGTGTAGAAGAAATTCTAGAAGACCAGACAAATTGAGCTTTACTGTGCGAAGCCCTGATGGCTCGAGTTTTGATTTGTTTGCAAAGTATACTGATCCATCAACAATGTTAGTAAATTCTTCAAAAAATCCTCTTCTAAAATTCATGTGGTAAGTTGTCCCTAAATCAAGCAACCAATGGTTTTCCAAGAAGTAAGAGAAATATTAAATAATTCTTTAGTTACTCCCATATTACAATTTTCCACGATATAGTTAGCGGATTCAAGTGCTTTACCTTTGCATTTATCATTGGTTTTACCTTGGGCTTGATTCCTTTCCTGATCAATTATGTCCCAACGCAACTTACATGTCGATGCATCATGTTCATCTCTATTGCAATGTATACAATTAAGATCAAGTTATTTTCCTTGAGAGTGTCTACCCCCCTACCTATAAAATTTCTTCTTCCTCCTCATCTTTAGCCACCTATTCCTTTAGAGGAATATTGAGCATGATTCTTATCTCTATGTGCAAGAAACATAGCTTCTTCATAAGGCTGAGGAGTTTTGTTCTTCCGAAAAGCTCTCTCTCTCTCAGTAAACTTCTTCACAAAGGATTCAAAGGTAATCTCCTTGACGTTTCCACTTTCTTGAAATGACTCAAGATAATTTGAATAAGTGGGATATATTGCCTTGAAAAAATCTATGAGAGGAATGTCTAGTTGAACATCAATGGTCTTTATATCATGCATAATAGATCTTACTTCTGATGCTAAAGCAAGACGATCATCATTTTTCAATTCAAGACTAAACAATTTAATTATCAATTAGACAACTTCAAGTTCAGAGTGTGAGTCATAGAGATTATTCAACTTATGTAAGTCTTCAAAAATTAAAATGGTGAAAGATTATTACTCACGTCTTCATTGACAGATGCTACAACCACGACATAGGCCTTACTATTCTTGTTTTCCCAAATGGTGATCTCCTTATTTGAGGTGTGATTTATGGGTTCATTATCTCCTTATTCAACACAGACTCCTTTCCACAACTCATTGAAAATGAGGGTTTGTTTTATCTTCCTTCACGATTCTGGATAGTTCTCTTTTCACAAGAGAACTACTCTATAATTGATATTAATGAATGGATTTTAAATGTGTGTACTATAAAAAATGTACTTATGCTGCAAATATACTGTAAGAAATTCCACTTCTGGTGGTAATATGTGTAGAAAAATAAACTTTTATATATGAAAACGAAGATATTATTTGGGGGAAGTGCTATATTGGGGAGAGTATATATCGAGGAGGGAGTATTTTAGGAACGATGTATATGGGGGTGAGATTATATAGGTGCAGGGGCATAGATATATAACTGGAGGTGCAATATCAACTGTGCATAGGTATTAATTGTGATACCAATTGTTTCGAGGTATTCCATAGTGGGTTCAACGTATGACCAAGAATCGGTAGGAGGCCTGGAGGCACGATATTAACTGTGCGGTACTGGAGAAGGTGGATTGGATCTTCATGGAGGTAGTAATATTCAATGTTCAAAGTAATTATGTAGTAAGAGGAGGAGGTAGGTGGGTGGTTTGAGGAGTTGATCCATTCAACAATCGTCCATGTGTATGAATTGATGGTAGTGCTCATTGTGTATGAGCGAGGGATAATGAGTTTGAACCAGGAAAAATGGGAGTGAAAATTGGGAGAGGGCCGAAGGTTTATGGTGACAGAATGGTTCATGTGATTAAAATACATTGAGAGCATTAGAAGGAAGAAGTGATACTCGGAAGCACAACATATGTAGTGGGTTCACATCAGAATTCCCTTCACATATTTGAAGTAATAATTAATAGATTTATCAGAGGAATACCTACATGGAGGGAACAAGTCTGAGATCCACAAGGTAGCAAAGGTGAATATAGTCAGTGGAAACCACATTGAAAAAGATCGGCCACACTCACATCACTATGTTGTGCCACTAAAATGCCATTGCACCTCCAACTTCAATGGAATAGGCATAACACCTCCGAGTAGCACACCATTTGACACAACAATGTGATCCATTCTTCATAGGAGGAAAATAAATTCCTCAATGAAACAAATTGACCCTTCAGTAGCCTTGACCAGTGCATTCAATAATGCACGAAATCTTGCAGTGATAAGACAAAGAAATCTTGAATGGATACCATTACACTAGCAATGAGAGCAGAACAAAATATTAAAAAAATGCAGTGGGTGTGCATTGAACGTATGGAAAGGCAGAGTATGAGAAACCACCAAGGCAATGCAGGTGTGTTGGATGTATATAAGCTGATAGTTCCATAAAATATACAAAACAAGAGGGAGTTATAAAGGATGAAAGCTAAAAAAATGGAGTTGGCTCTAATACCATGTTAGGCTAGGAGGTAACTCCTCAAAATGAATTGTGTCTTTGCATTAATATTTCTCATAGATATATATAATCAGCGAGAGACCCTTGGGCTTCACCTCCCAGTGTCCCTTCATATTCCTATTCTCCATTATTTACTATTTACATTATTGACATATATTCACCCAATCCCAATGATTTGGTGTCAATAACAGTAAATGGAGATAGAAAGGTTTTGATACTTTTACTTTTATTTTTACGCATATATCACAATAAATGAAGTTTTAAAATTTCTCTAATTTGAGTAATTCTATTTAGAGTTCAGCATGTGTCATTGTTGGCATATGATGGTTTGATAATTTTTCATTTACTTTCCTATCACATTAAATGGCGATAGAAAGGTTTTGATCATTTTACTTTTATTTTTACAAAATTATCACAGTAAATGAGGTTTGATATGCAGTTTGGTACTTTAATTATTTACTATTTTATGGAATTTTCATATTATAAGAAGTGACTTGTTCAATATTTCATTATTCACTCATTTTTAATTTAATTAATAACTTAGGTATAATGTGTAGAGGCATAACAAAAATCCCATTTGCATTCCTAAGTAATATTTTTCCATTATAATAGTCTATTAATGTTCCTTGTGGAATGGATTTTGGTCACAATGTCGCAAACAACATGGATAAAATGACCTAGGTTATATGTAAAAATATGCATGTGACAAGAAAAAGAGGAAATCCATCCAAAATCTAGATCATAATGTGGTTGTAATAAAAAATATATAACACCCTTATTCTTGATGGCCTCAAGAATCCTTAGTACCCATACTTGTTGATTTTCTTGCTTGAGCCAAGTAGGTTGGTCTACCTAATAATGGTGGATTAGGATATGTTGGGTTTCTACCATATGATTGAGTCCAATACCTCACATACCTCGCACTTGTGCTACTAACCTTTGCATTAAGTGGAGGTGTTTGATGAGCATACATAGAATTGACACCTGCACTGGTAGTAATAAAGCAAGTCGGTAAACCACCATTTTGATAGCGAGGGAATTGAAATTTTATGAGGTCTTGGAATAATGGTGTATTATATGCAATATGGCCCAATGTGTTTGACATCATCCTGGTTTTATTAACTGTGCTTGCATCATTATCGACCATATTGGTCATCCTTTGTTCCTTTCCAAGAATTTTTTGAGCCTCTCTTGCTTCATTATCCTGTATTACGATTTTTTAATGGTCCTTCTCTTTCCTTAGTTTCTCTCTTTCAATCCTTTCCTCTCCTCCATATTGTTTTGTAACAATCCTTCTTGCATTATTCTCCTTGGCTAAATCCTCACTTTTCTATTTTAATTCTTGAAATTCAAATTTATTTTTTTAAGACTCAAATAATAGGGTTATGTCATCTTCTGAGGTGAGTAATTGTGAAATTTGGCTCAAATGAAGGATACCTAGTGTTCCTTTCTTTCTTTTCATTGAAATTTTATCTACTAGTAGCTTTAGGAACTCACCAAGTAACTTATCCTTCCCTAGCACCGACATTTCATTGCTTGACACTTGCCTTTTAATATCTTGGACAACTGGTTGAATTATATTTTTGTCTTCATTTGATGCCTTATTATGTGAATTATATTTTTCCATTGATATATCTTCCACAAAAAAATGAACAATTTAATTGTTCAATCATGTTGGTTGTGAAGGCTTGTTCATGTTTTGTTCATTGGCTCGACACACTATGTTTGTTAAAATAAATCATGGCTTATGCAAACCATGCTAGTGGAGTTACTTGGATTGGAAATGTCAATTGGTCATTGTTGTTTCCTAGTGCAATATTAGTAATGTCATTTTTAGTTGCATGTTCAATAAATTCATTAATAATATCAATAGCAGAAGTTCCATGTGCTTTAGTTGGTAGGATGACCTCCATGTTATTATCTATAAGCTCAGGATTATATTTTGTTTCACTTACATGTCATTTTCCATTGAAATCCATGAGACGTTTATCCTCTAGAAATGTGCATTGGATAGCTTCAAGCCTCAAGCCTTAAGCTTAAGCCCTTGAACCCCTGAATTATGAAATATCCCACTTTTTCTCCTACCAAAATTGTGCATTGGGCAAATCTAAGCCACAAGTCTTATCCTTGAGCTTTTGAACCCCATAATTACATAATGCCATCCTAAACTATGCATTGCACAGTCTCAATCCTTAGTCCCAAAACTACGCAATCACTCAGTCAATCACTCAATTAGTCACTCGGTTCTAATCCAAAGAAGTGATTTCATGAAACATTATAGATTAATATTTTTCGGACTAATGTCAGCTTGTCATGATTTATTTTTAGTTGTAGGTACTTTATCTTATCATGACAGGAAGAGGGTGAATGAAATGGAGTAGGAGACCATGCTATAAGAAACCCATGGAGCTAAAAAGATGTGATTATCATTAGACAGGAAGACAAAGGGACACCATCTTGTGACAACAGCTAGAAATCAAGATCACATTGAAGACTCCCTAACTTCAAGCCTTATGGAGGAGGAAGAAGAAGACCATGTTCAATATTTTAAGAGACACTAAGAAAACAATAGAAAATAATGACTTGATAATTCTGTATCATCTTGCAGTCCATGCGATTAGTGTCATGTCATGTCCTGTCATGATTCATCATTTTCTACATCGTTTGTGGACTATGTAAATCCAATATTGGAGAAATGTAATGTAAAGTGGAATTCCATGAGACATGTATAGAATGTGAAAAGTCATGTACAATTTGAGAGGTTATAGAGAAGGCAAATGGACATGAGGGTAATCCAAGAGTCACAAGGAAGATAAATGATCAAAACATTTGTTATATATACACCCTCATCACTCACACAAAAGGAATTCCCACCTTAGCTCCTCCTAGCGGGTATTGGAGAGGAAGATGGTTCTTTAGGAGGATAAAGTGAGTACTCTAATGCTCCACTATATGAGCTAGTTATGTTCACTATCTTTATGTATCTTGGAACATTTATTAATTCAAAATCTCATTGAGCCAACACACTTTCATGTGTATGTCGTAAATATTGTAAGAATATTCTTTGAATGTTTATGATGTACATTTTTTGACTTTGTACTAAGGAAAATGAACTATTTCAGTGGCTTTGGTACTTATCTTGTTGAAGGTGTGTTTTGTTTGTTTTAACAATTATTGCTTCCATGTGAACTATTTTGCTAGTTGGTGAATGATTCATTCTTATGTACATGCTCATGTGTCTTTTCTAGATTAGTACTATTACTTGTCTTCAAAAGGCTCACTTTTCTTTCCCTTTTGGTAGAAGAAACTTGATATGTCTGCAATTGAAAATCCAAAAGGCATACTCACTTTCTAATCTGAAATTACCTATGTTTAACTCTCTCGTGATGAAAACTAAAGCCAAGGAAAATCTATAAGAATATATGGCATTCAAGCCTTAGTCCGAAAGAGCTCCTATATTAAATGGTGTAAAGCATAATTGGGACATTTAATGAGGGCTACTCCTTAGTTGATGGAATTATAACACCGTAAACATTTACTCTCTAGCCCTACTACATGGGAAAGGAGCCAACATGAATTCCTAAACATGAGAAATATCAAAAGGAACCTCAAAAGTTGGAGAAATAAATTCTCCCACAATGTCAATCTTGCCTCCTTCTAGGTTTAGGAAACTATTCACAATGAAAAATTTTAAATGCTTTTTGAGTTCTGGTAAATTGAGTAACCATATAAATGCATTGGGATTCAGATGAAGTTTTCTTTGTCCTAGCTTAATTATACTCTTCTTAAATTAAAATTATTTTCACAGAGATAAACAATTTCTTTGAAATCATATACCTTCAAAACAAACACAACATTCGTTAATCTGGTACTCTAAATCTTGTTTCATTTTTTCTCTTTTGTTTATAGATTCCCATGTCACACATACATTCTCGACCAATCAAAGCTATCATCGATGCTAACAAGTGATTTAGTTGTATCACTACAAATAGCTTCTTTCCTTCACTTGCTACCGATTTTTGCTTTGTAGTAAAAAAAATCCATCAATGAATATTGTATTAAAATCCCATTTCAATTTACTATTCTCTATTTTCTTCACAAAAAATGGCTATTATTATTACTCATGTGAAAACGTTTACATACGACACTCCGAATAAAAAGAAATTAAGGATACCAAAGCCAACTTTTACAGAGATTAATAGGAAAAAAATCTAAAATTCCAAAAGCATCATGCCCATTTACTTTTCACTTCTCTCCTCCATCAATACCATTTATATATGTGTCATATTTACAAACATAGGCTTGTGATATACAATAATAGTCGTTGTCTACCAAGGCAGTAGATTTGCCCATAAGGACAAAATTCACTGCAATTCGATTTTTTTTTACAATGAAAATTGGCAACATGTGTGTTTGAATCATGCTTTCTGATAGTGGAAATAGATTCAGCATCATCAAAATCCCATTGGCAAACTTTCCTATACTACAAAACATCACCACAATCCAGTATTTATTTATTTTTCAACAAAAATCTAAGATAAAGAGTGTTTGAATCATGATTTTTAATGTTGTAAATGGATTTAGTATAATTAAAAACTCAATTTACACCTAAGATCATGAAATTTGACAATTGTAACTTCAAGTTACAAATAAAATCCAACATATTTTATATGGAATGGCCATAAATTTCCATTGTTTTCCATCCAAGTTTGGAGACTTGTATAAATAGATAAAAATAGTAAAGTGCATAAGGAAAATCAAAATTAAATATTACGCCAACATGTATTTAGCTACCTTGTATGAAGAATGGACTTGAAAGTTGGTCCCCATTACTCTGTAAAACCGAACGAAATTTGATTTATGAATGACTTGGCACACTTATCTCTCACAAATTTTGACACGCAGTTTCGATGCAGTGGGAGCCTTATTATGCAAAAATATATTTGATTTTGAACTTTTTGCGGATGCAAAAATAATTTAATTATTGAAAATAAAAACATTAATTTATAATATAAGAGGAACAAATACAAAAACAAATTTGTAAACTAGAAATAATAAATATTTTGTCGATTAAATACTTATTTCTATTACACAATATTAGATTATGCTTTTAATGGATGTCAACGTGTACTTCTCTGTGGTAGAGCATATGTGTGAAACAAAGATGGGAAATATTGATACCTTGTGTGCATTTGTATATTTAATAAAGATGTGTGCACACGCATACTCGGTAAATTGAATATTGAAAGCACTAATATTTACCTGCACACGTGATTTCTACTAGTAAGAGAAAAGACATCGAAATGATTAAAAATGTGGATGATGGAAAATTCCATTTAACATTAGGATTCATTTGTAATTAAAAAAACCAATGATTTAACCTAAACAATACAGCTCAATGAATGGAAGATAACATTATGTCATATTCCTTGCTTCTCACCCATGTTCTCCTGTAACTGTTACTATTATCCACATCAAAATAGCTACATATGACATGTTGAATAACTAGAAATCAAATAAACCAAAGCTAATCAGAATCCACTCATTTAATATCAGCATTATACATGTCGTAAGAAACATAAATCTACCATATAAAATAAGTTGGAACTAATTGTAATCATGATAATGAGTTAAGAAACTGCCACATGCTAATAGGAAACCAAAAAAGGTGAATCGATTTAAAATCTTGCAGTATTGCAATTCTTCTCTATTTAAACACTACTATTATTATCCATGATTTAATATAAAAAACATTGAGAGACGATTGAAAATTCAATCTCAACTTTGAAGATAGCAATTATGTAAGGAAGTAGAAGCTCAGACAATAGTCCAAGCTCTTAAATGCAATTTGCAAAGACAAAATATTACATGACCTGCTCCTCAAAATACATAAATTATTAGAAATGGCTCTATCGCTATCATCAAATATCCTATTTCCTTCCTTCGTCAACAATTTCAAAATTATTTTCAACTTATTTCCTTATAAATCATCACCTGTATGTCACAAAATATTTGTATTAGAAATAAAGTTGACATCCATATCTCTCTATATTTCTATTGTTTGTCCCATCATTAGTATTTATATCTATTATTATTAGTATTAGTATTATTAGTAGTTCACAAATCTAATAATGGGAATAAAGTGAGTTGTTTTTTCTATCGCTACAAATAACATTTTTCCCTCACTATACTAACTAATTCAAATGTGTGCAAACTTGTTTCCTTAGAATCAACAACTGCCACTATTTTTCATCTGAAACATGCTACAAAGATAAATGGACCATTTAGACTTTTTATGATCCCTATGATTGTTCTCTGATTAATTGAAAATAGACTTGTGGGTAAATACTAGTCCTCTCAACATTCAATATAGTTACTACATATCTTCCCAATGATTCAAAAAGCTATAGAAGCATTAAAACATCAAATATAATAATAGGGTTTCATATACTTTCAACATAACATCAATCAACATGTGTGGGATTGTAGAGAAAATTCATTGTGCACAAAAATCTCTCAAACATTCATTGCGTTAACCTTCACACTTCATACAATCTATTAATAATAAAATAACCATTGCTCTATTATCAAAGTGTGAGTGAAGCTCTCGAGATATCAAATATACAAATATGATTTTGAAAAATATTAAAATGTTAATACTAATCTATATTTTTAAAATAACAAAAATGCATATGTACTCTAAAGCTTTCATTGTATGAACCTCGGCACTCTTAAGAATCTATTAATAATAAAATAAGCACTACTCTTGTGCACAATCTAGTAATATCAAATTGCAAGTGTAGTAATTCTAAATGAGTTGAAAACACATTACAATAAAAATATCCCTTCTCCCTTCCCTCGTTCCACTCAAAATTCGAACATCCCTCATTCCACATATGCATTTATTCTTTGCATAACCACTACACATGCACAACCACCTCCACACAACTTTCTCCACACAACAATTATGGACTCAACAATGCCCTTCAATCAATTGTTGACATTTGAAGGTGATATTAATTGATGTGGCTCCTAGACATTGAGTGGAGGAATAATTTGTTGCAAAATACATTAGTAAATAAGTATATTTATTATTTTAGTAAACTTTGCATAAAGATTTTGACATAGTGAAATACCTACGCATATGCATTTTTTCTCCTCACATGCATTTCTTATCCTCACATGCTTCCTTTGAGCAACCCACTCCATTGTGTTCAAAAATCTTTCAATATTGCATTGTATGAAACTCCGCACTCTACAAAATATATTAATAATAAAATAAGCACTTCTCTTGTGAACAATCTACTAATATCCAATTTCACATGCACTAAATCCAAAATATTTGAAAACACATTAGAATTAAAATATCCCTCCACACTTCCCTTATTTTGCAAAAAAATCACATGCATTTGTTCTCCGCATAACCTCGCAAACACACAAAACAATTATTTCCATAGCCATTATCACACTTGAGTCAGTCATTGACATTCCAAATTGATATTAATTAATATGGGTCCCATATATCGCGTGGAGGAAACATTCTACCGAAGTGTGGAAAATTTACTATAGTCCGCACTTCTACACTTCCTCGAAAAGTTAGCTAAGAACATAGTAGTGGGGATGAACATTTTCTATAGGCGTTGACATGGAAAAAATTATTTTTATAAATTTTGTGATTAAAAAAATTGTTAATGAGTGTAGGCATGTATGAATTGTGCAAAATTTTTGCACAATTAAATTTTGGAAGCTTCTTCAGCATAATGGACTTCCTCCACAGTCTCGAACAAACACCTATTTACACAAAGATAAACATAAACAAAGCTTTCATTGTGCAAAGAGCACAACCTTTAGTCAATTTATTAGCAAAGTCTTTAGCATAGAATAAGGGACACTAAGAAAACAATAGAAAATAATGTCTTGATACTTCCGTATCATCTTGCAGTCCATGCCATCAGTGTCATGTCATTTCATGTCATGAGTCATCATTTTCCACATCATTTGTGGACTATGTAAATTCAATATTGGAGAAATGTAATGTAAAGTGGAATTCCAAGGGACATGTATAGAATGTGAAAAGTCATGTAGGATTTTAAAGGTCATAGAGAAGGAAAATAGACATGAGGGTAATCCAAGAGTCACAAGGGAGGTAAATGATCAACCCATTTGCAATATATACACCCTCATCGCTCATGCAAAAGGAATTTCCACCTTAGCTCTTCCTACCCAGCGTTGGAGAGTAAGATGGTTCTTTTGGAGGATAAAGTGACTACTCTAATGCTCCAATATTGGGGCTAGTTATGTTCACTATCTTTATGTATATTGGAACTTTTTCTTATTTCAAAATCTTCTTGAGCCAACACACTTTCATGTGTATGTCATAAATATTGTAATACTATTCTTTGAATGTTTACATTTTTTCATATGTACTAAGGAAATTGAACTATTTCAGTGGCTTTCGTACTCATCTTGTTGAAGGTGTGTTTTATTTATTTAACAATTATTTCTTCCATGTGAACTATTTTACTAGTTGGTCAATGATTCATTCTTATGTACATGCTCATGTGCCTTTTCTAGATTAGTATTATTACTTGCCTTCAAAAGGCTCACTTTTCTTTCCTTTTTGGTAGAAGAACCTCGATATGTGTGCAATTGAACATATAGAAGGCATTCTCGCTTATATAAAATCACTGATGTATGACTCTCTCATGCTTAACACTGAAGCCAAGGAAAATCTATAAGAGTATATGGCATTTGGGCCTTAGTTCCAAAACAACTCCTATGCTAAATGGTGTAAAGTATAATTGGGACTTTTAATTAGGGAGACCCCTTAGTTGATGGAATTATAGAACCATCAATATGTACTCTCTAGCCCTCCTACATGGGAAAGGAGCCAACAAGAATTCCTAAAGAGTTGCCTAAAAATATGTTGAAATGTGGCAGCAAGAATATTTCAATTTTAATTTGTCCTTGAATTAAAATTCGAATTTAGTCTCACCAACTGTTTTAAAAATAATTAAATAATTCATCTTGAGTTAACTAGTTAGAGAAATTCAAGCTAGAAGTCTTTGTGAACTCATGCAATAGTTATCCCTTAAATGAAGGAGATTATCCCTTGTTTAAGGAGATACAAGTGAGTTTTATTTGAGTTGTAATTAGTTAGCTCAGTTAACTTAGTTAAGTCCAATTAAATTAGTTCCAAAAATGTTGAGGAACTAATTGTGAGTTAAGTTAGTTAATGCATGCATGCATCAAACTAGTGTACTCCATATAATTAAATATTCTCTCATCGATAACTCATGCTTGACAGTTCAGAGAAAGACTCGGTTGAGATTAATGAAAGGGACATTGTACTATCAGTTGCAATAATTTTCCTATAAGGAAAACTCTTGCATGTAGAAGGAATTCATTCCTTGAGATTTGTAGTTTTACAGGGTGTAAGATTAGTGTGTGATATGTGTCACACTTAGTGATAGCTGGAGCACCCAAGAGGAATTGGGAAATGAAATAGGAGGCTTGGAGGGCAAAGGAGAAGGCATATGAGAAATCTATTTTGTCTATGAGCAGTAGTGACGGATTGTACTGAGAGACGGATAGATGTAAGAGCTAAAGCTATGTGTGATCATGTTTCCACTTGTATGATAATAGAGATAGTTGGGTTTTTAGCTAAGCCTTTACCCTAGTATTATTTTGTGCTTCATGTGTATTGATTCTTCTTCTCTATTATATGTGTTCTTCTTGATCTTTCTCAAATCAATTAAGCTTGCGCAAGTTTGATTGTAGAGGTAGATTAAATATTTTGCTTTAGTTATATTGCATAATTAGGTTAATCTACAGTCTGAATTTCTACATGGTATTAGAGCAAAGGTGATCGAAGTTGTGAACTGTATTACGAGAAGGGAAATTCGAAGTTTTAAGTTCTTGGTTGCATTTTCAAATTCTTATCATACTTTAAAGTTCACCAATGGAATCTAATGGCTTAAGACTCGAGTATGTCTGGATGGCAACTCGAATTACATAGCAAAGAAAGATTGCATGGAGGTTGTATTTGAAGACAACAGATTGAAGTAGTTAATTGATCAAGAAATCCAAAAGCTTGCTTCAACTAATGTACAAGAATTCGCTGAATGGAAGAAGAGTGTGGCAAAGGAGAGACAGATCATCTTGGAGGGAGTTTGAGACCATATTGTCTTGTGCCTCCATGGGAAGGATACTCCACTTTCAATGTGGAAGACAATGAAGGATCTCTACCAAAATAGTAATGACCAAAGGAAATTAGTGCTCAAAGACAAGCTTCGGGGAATCAAGATGGAGAAGGGCGACATATTTCCACATACTTGAACAAGCTCACCACTTGCAGATATGACCTTAGTAGTGTGGGAATAACTACTGCCAATGATGATATGATGAGCCTCACTCTCCTTGACCTTCCAAAGAGCTGGACTATCTACCAGGACTCTGTGAATGGAAGAGAGAAACTGTCGAATTGGGAATGATTGTGGTCAGATCTAATGCAGGATGAGATTGGGAGGAGTACAAGGGATCGTTCTTCATCTAAGAATGATGATGAAGAAAATCTAGCCTTAGCAAGTAAGGCAAGGAAAGGGAAAGGTAAGGCTTCCAATCCAAATGTAACTCTTCTCATGGAGGGAAGAATATTGACAAATCTAAAGTGAGATGCTTTAATTGTCATGAGATGGGCCATTATGAAAATAATTTCCCATTGAATAAATCCAAGAAGGGATCCTCAAAAGGATTAGAAGGTGAGGCATTAACCTCTTAATTTGAATTGGATTTTACCCTCATCACATGCATGCTTTCATCGATGTTGGATTGTGTTTGGTATCTTGACAGTGGAGCCTCATTCCACATGGCCGGTTGGTGGGCTCTAGTATTGCAGCAATAATGCTACAACTCCTGGGACTCCCTTCTTTAATTTTATCAACCCGGTAGTTCGTAACAAACTTGGAAGCGACGGTGTTGTATGCACAAGTACTAGCTCTTGCCATAGGCTATCACTGGATCAGCTAGCACAAGTCCACTAGGAGCTTAAGCCAACTTATATGAGTTCTTAGAAGAAGCTTTTAACAGTGATGGATGAAATCTAACTCAAAAGTGGCTAATCTACTTGCAAAAAGAAGATGAAAGCTAAAAGGAAATGCAAACCCTAGCAAACCCTAGTTTTGCCGACTAACCCTACTGGTGCAAGTAAAAGGACGAAAGCTACAGAAATGGATGCCATTGAATCTTGGAAAGGTAAAGTGCATGTTTCTAAGCTATCTCTGAAGTGGAATCTGAAAAAGGAACATCTTTTTTTATTTTGGAATCATATTTGTGGAATTATCTTGCATGTGTTTAATTGTTGTTGACTGTGCAGAGGCGAGGTGAGGAATGGAGCTGGCGAGGTGCTTGTAGGAGGTTGGGAAGGTGAGAAGAGGGCCTAAGGGGTCCCTATCACCCTTCTAGAGAGTTTCACAGTGTTCGGATATCACGAAACCGCTCTCGTGAGCTTCTACAGGAAGTTTGCAGGGGTTCTACAGGATGTTTTGTAATTTCTATAGGATGTTCTACAAGATGTTCCGAAAGGGAATTTTGGAGTGTTGATGGAGGAAGAAAGGTGAAGAAGTGGGTATGGAGGTGAGATAAGGGTGTGAGGAGGTATAGGACTTGGTTGATGGAGCTGAGGAGTGGTGATGATGGTTGGATTTGTTCAAGGAGGGGTAGAGCAATGTTGCACAAAAATATGGAAATTAGGGAAAAGAAAGAGAATGTGAAAAATTTAAGGCAAGAATCCAAGTTAGGGGATGGAGCAGGTGGGATTGATTGAGTAAGGGTAGATAGAGAGGTATTACAAGTGCTCTTTAAGTTATTTCCTAAACTGAACAAATAAAGACTCAGAAAACCAAGGACCTAGCTACTTTAACCTAATATGACCTAATTATCAGCAAAGAAAATGAACAGAAGTTTATTTGCAACAAAATCATGTGAAAAAGCTATCAAAACTAAGCAATCTGAACCTGAGCATCTAACCACAACTGGTATCAACTTCTGCAAATGAGAATCTAACACTAACGATTGCATGATGAAGCAAAGACACTGTTTTTGGTGGCAGCAAGGACACCTTGGTCTCAGCTCATGGTTCCACGGAGGGAGAGGTGAGATTAGGGGTGCTTGATAGCCTTTTTATGAATATCTTCTCTGTTATTAACCTATCAAATCAATCTGAACATGAAAATCCTTTTTAATCATCAACAATGACCTAGGTAACCAAGCAAGATTTTAATCTACTTAATAGAAATTATTTTACAATGACATTAAAAACATATAACAATACATGAAGGAGGCCTTAGAACTTGGGTTGGGCCCAACACCAAGAGCTACAGGCTCCTAAGAAAAAGCTTAGAACTGATGCCAAATGAAATTGCTTTCCATTACTATAAAATAACCATCTCACAAAGAAAGTTGTAGAACAAAAGCTACAAAATGAGGTGAAAAACTAACAGCAATATAGTGCAAAATACAACTACTCAAAAAGTAACCTATGAAGGCTAGAAGCCTTCCTTCTTATACACTACGAGGGCCTCCAACAACCCTCCTTAACTCAAGGGGCCCGACTGCTCAAACTGCCAGTGATTAGTCACTTTACACAAAACTGCTCGGCTGCCCTTGGGAATCCTTTTCGGTGGTCTGCTGAACTTCGAGCTGAGGGTGGATAATTAAAGGAAGGGGCCATTTAGTGCAGGAGACACCCTTCCTATGAATCCTCACCCTTGTTCCTTCATGCTTGGCTGTCATCTGGCTCATAAATGCTTGGCCTTGGTCCAAAATTTGTCCAAAAATCTGCAATAACCACGTGGTAGCCTTCTTGGTCAAGTGACTATTCTCATTTCTTCAACTAACATAAATATACTCAAAAGACATGGATATACTATGAAAAATGGTGGATTGGTGAAGAACAGTTACGAAAAATGAGCCTAATAAGTTACCCAATTTCGGGGCTGATCATCACCCCCCTACTAAATGGGTTTCTCATCCTCTGAGCAACTAATCCAGCTCATCATCCTTGATTGCCTTGACCGCCTCTCTCACATCCCAAGCCTTCGAGGTGATATCATATTCATGGTCATGAAATCCTACATTTATTTCCACTTCCTCACACTGCCTGTGTTCCTCCTCTTCTTTGACTCCTTCCAGCAGCCCCAAAAGCAAGGGAGGACTAAACTTTAGGCTAATCCACTTGGTCTGCAGATTTTGCATTGACCGTCTATAGAGGGGTACTCTTGCCAAGGCCTCTCTCATCCTTGTTGGGGAGTGGTACTCTCTTATTTTTAGGCTGAGGGATAGTTTGTTCCACCTCCGTGTGCAAGCATGAACATAGTTTTCCCCCAACAGTCTTTCCATGTCCTCAAAATGGGCTATGGCTTGAGCTTGTCGTTCAATGTAATCTGGTAGGGCCTGAGAGTGATTGGCCAAGTGCTGGTGGGAATATATTAATGTTGAGGGATCCTTTAGCTCTACTCTGACCATTAGTGGTTCCCTTAGTTCCTTGTCCATAATATTTCAGACCTTTGTTGCCCTCTTTTCTTCATAATTTAGCCAAGAGGCCATGGCCATAAGTTGCACATCCCCTACCACAGCGTTGGGGTCCCACGAATTCATATTTGGAGGGGCCAAGTTATGTAAATAAAACTCTGATAATTTGGCCTTGTCTTATGATGAGCTACTGTCACATAGAGCCATGAATTGATGGTAATTTTGAAATGGCATGGTGCCCCTTTGGGCCAAGGTGTTAATCTGGAACTGCAACCATTGATCCTTGAGGCATAGGGCATAAGACTAGGCAAGTTGCCTACACTGCATGGCCTCTACTGCCCAACTAGCCATGCAGGCTAGTTGGGCTTCCTTCTCTTGTACCTGTTGCTTTAGAGGTTGTATCTCCTCTGTTGCTTGCAACTCCTTCTCCTGCAGTTGCTTTGTTAGTGCCTCAATTTCAGCTTGCAGCCCATCTTTTCTCTGTTGTTCATCAGGGGTTTCTTTGTCTGTTGGGGGATTTTCTTGTTTCTGTTGTTCTCCCAAGGTGTGGGGCCTGTCTTCCTTATAGTGTCCCTATAGCTGTAGCTGCTGTTTCAGTAGCTCATTTGGTTCCTGTAGTTTGACCCAGTGATTACTTTCCACATTCCTTACCATATCCAATTCCTTTCTTGCCTCCTTGAGTTTTTCTTCTAGGGGACCTATGTTTTCCACACCCTTGGACTTGGCGATCTTCATCCAAGTGTGAGTCGTCACTCTCTCTTCTTCTAGTGCAAAGAAAAGTGGCACCGCGAGTTTCTGGGGAATTATCTTTCCGGCCTCTAATAGGTTATAGTAGGAGCCCAAGCTAGGCTGAGGGCTTGGTTCCAAAATTTTCTCAGCCTTTTCTTCTTCCTGTGATGATTTAGTTTCCTTTTCCTCCAATTCCTCAGTCTCCTTTAGCTTAGCCAGCGTTTCTTGTAGAACTGTCTCAGCTTCCTGAAGAGTTGTCTTTGAATCTATCATTTTAATCCTTTCTCTCCAGGTGGATGTTTTCGGGGTTCCTCGTTCATAGGTGATGAATATATTTGGGGGAGACTCCTCCTTTTGCTTAGTTGTGGCGTCCTCAATGATAATTAGCTCTTTTGATTGTGGTTGGGGTCTGCCCACTTTTATCTGTGTGCTCCATCTTTCTTTAAAGTACATGGATGTCGCCCGTTTTCGCTTCCATTTTTGTTCTGGAGATGTGCTTAAGGCAGAAAGCATAGCCGCTACCTCCCTGGCCAGTATCTCAGGTGATTTATCACCTTTTTGCTCTTGTTCCCTGCTTCCTGTAGAAAGTCCTGTGTTAACTGTTTCGGTCTGCCTGGCTGGACGTGTCTCTCCTTTTAGTTTATGTGTGGTTGCCTTGGTTGTGCCCTCCTTTATTTGGACTTTTTCAGTCCTCTCTGATCTACTTTGTAATCGTTTTTCCCTGGGTGTTTGTGCCATTGTTCCTCCCACTATTTTGGGCTCAGCAATTTGGCCCTTTCCCTGTTTCACTTTCTGCCCTTTTTGTGTTTGTCTATCCTGTGTTTCTTTACCACTGGCTTTCTCTCTTGCTTCAATGTGTTCCCCTTCTTCACTGTTGGATGAGGTGAGCTCCTTAACCAGAATTCTAATATCGTCATCTCTGGGCATGTTTCGGAAAGCTTCCCACGAGAGGGGAACAGTGTAGGTGTGGAGGGCATCTTCCACTAAAAGTTTGATGAGCCCATGATGGGCTAACTGATCTAGTGTCCCTTCATTCAGTTTTGTGCCACATTCAATTAATGACTGCAGAAGAAAATAGGGGATGCTCAACTTCTTTTCTGAAGGTAAATCCATTCCATGTCTTAGCTCACTCAACAACCTGAAATGGTAGCCGTAGACAATGTTAAACCTCCCTTCACAGGTAATGTATTTCATGATTTGGAAACTAACTTCACTCAAGAGAGGAGGCAAGCTATTTCTCCGGACCCTGTTCTTGTCTTCTACAGGATGTTCCTCGAGTAGAAAGAATGCTTTCTTGGCTGCTTGGCCCAATGACCTCTCTTCCGTGCTCCAAGGGATCCCTAATGGTAGGCCAGTAACATGGCTGATGAGCTCAGGGGTCAGTTCTAGGGTCAAACCCCTAAAATTCACTGTGGCTTATGTCTTTGATTCAGGTTTCAAGGACATTAAAAATTCCTCTGTTATCTCATCGTCATGGCCCTGAATTTTGTCACAAAAGGACATCCAATTGGCATGGGTGAAGAGGTTCACCACCTCACGGTGCTCTTGCAGCTTACTAGGATCCAAGGGTTCTTTCCTGATAAACCCCCCTGGCATGGTGAGAGTGCTCTGTTTTATGCTCTGGTCAGAAAGGGGAATTTTGTTTATGGCTTCCTCCCTTGAACTTCAAGAAGGGATCTCTCGGGTATTCAAATTTTAATTAGCACCAATTCCCTAGTTTTAAGGTTGTTGCTGCCCAAAACGCGGTTGTCCATTTATGAAAGGAGAAGTTGGGTTTCCACAGAAAAAGTACAGAGCTTAATTTTTATTCCTAGCATACATACAAACATGCAAACTCAAATTATTCATACACAGGATAGCCCTCACAGTTGCGTATCATTCCTACTAGAGAATTTTTTAACAGGAACCATGGAGGAGAATTTTGACGCAAAACTGACTGAGAAATTCTGTGCAACACACAGGCAAACTACTATTTCCAACTCATAGACAGAATTTTCTCTGACTCTCCAATTCAAGATAGTTCAATTCACCACCTTTTTGAAACATACCATGCATGGAAAAGTGTTTTCGAGCCTACCTCTCTCAGAACTCCAAATCTGACAAAGAAAAGTCCAGGCTTCCCTGCTTCAGAAAGTTGTACCGTACTTCCTGTTGAGCTTCTTCTTGTAGAACTCTTGCCGGCTTCTGTAGGATGTCACTCCACCGCTAGACAAGCCCCGTACATGGGATATTTTTGAAATAGGCTGAAAATCTTGGTGGAGGACAAAGAGTTAATAGATTTTGGAAGCAGAGGACGCGTACTTCGGCCGAGGATGTTTCAAGTGCAAATGAACAGCGGGTGGTGAGAGTCTTCAACTGAGCATCTTTTAACTACGGTGCAATTCGTGGCGAGGGGATGAGGTGGTCAGACCGAACCGTTGATCCAACATCATGGCCATCATTTCTCTACGTGTCTCTGACTACCATCACCTCCCCTCTGCCACTAACCACTGCCACCACTACTAGTCCCGACAATTTTCCCCGACTGGACACTCCACACATGTCGGTTGCACATCTCGACGGTAATTTTAAATGTAACTGAGCTTGTTCGGATCCACCGAAGCTATGTAATTAGCTGAGGGTGGCCAGTTGACGGGCCACTGATCCCATTCAATACGAACCATTTTCATAGCCATTCAGCTTTCAAAATATATTTTATGCAATTGACGAATGAGTTTAGAGACTTACCTGCATGGTTGTGGATGCATTATGCAGACTTCGGTTCTTGGGAGAATTCCCTCGCTTCCTGCTGCCTCATGCATGGGTGTTAGAACCCATTAGTTCATTTGTTGATGTTGTATGCATGGGTTTTGGAACCCGATCCTTCATTTTTCAACGCTACATGCAGAGGTTCTGTTTGGTTTCAGATTCTGAGGATGTTTTCACGTCCAAGAGGAGCCTTTTGCATGTTCCCTTTGTTGGTTTCGGTTGTCCCTGCCTCCAGAGTATGTCTTCCAGAGGGATCAGCTGCTACAGGATTCCTGTAGGATGTCCTGTAGCTGCTTCTCCTCCTGGGATGCAAGCTAAGCGAGCAGGGCTATATTGCTGACGAGGGATTTGTTGATGAAGAGTCCAGATGGAGTTTGATAGGTAGGGTGAGCATGACTTTGTTACTTGACTTGTCACTAAAAACTCTTGCTGTCAATATGAGGAAAATAGGGTTTCTTGTATGACTGTGTAGGAACACATAACCAGGTGGGTGACGGCAGTGTAAAGAGATGGAATAGGGTGCCATATGGATGGGTGGAAATAGGGGTGGCTGTAGGCCTAACAAATAGATTCCAACCTTTAGATTCCCCTCCAAAGTCGATTTTGGCTTGCCCGAAGGTTCTACAGGATGTTTCCTGTAGAAGACATAGACTTCCTGTAGAAGAGGCAGAGCTTTCCTATAGAAGGTGAAATCTGAACCTGAATGCGATCAAATCCTAGGAAAGGTGAGTGGTGATGGGGGAAGTGTCTGTGAGGGTGTCCTGTAGCCTAGTGCAGATCCCTATCCTTGTTTTGTGTGACCCTCCTTACCTGCAATGTACTTTGTGCAACCTGCATTATTTCACAGAGTTTAGGCTTTTTTTTTTTTTTTTTTTTTTTTTTTAGTAGAGAACAGCTAGGGCACCTCCATGAGGTTTTCACCCTCACTGTCTACTCCCTAGTGCCTTCTAAGAAGTTTTCACCTAGGGATCCTTTTTTTCCATTTTTCTATTTTTTTTTTTTTTATTCTCAAGGTGTGGGTGGAGTAGAGATAAGGCCCTGCTCCACTACCAGCACTGATTTGTCCAAAGTTTCAATAAACTCCTACCTCGAAAGGGGTTTTTTGTAGATTTTCAATCGATTTCCATTGACAAGCATGGGTATGGCTTCTTCATCAATGGTCGTGATAAGGACTGAACCATTTAATTGCATTTTTCCACTGTATATGGTCCTAACCACCTTGTCCCTAGTTTCACTTTGAAATCCTTGTATCATGAGTCATACAGCGGCGCCCAATCTCTTGGCTAGAATTTCTTTTCATTAACGTGCTGATCATGCCATATCTTTCTCTGCAGTTGAACCACTTTCGAGTGGAGGAGGGCCTGCATTCTCTATTCATCTAATCCATTCAACTGCAATAATCTTTCACATTGAGCATGGTTGAGATCTAAGTCCGGCTGAGCTACCACCCTTAATCTGTTGTACTCAAACTCTATGGACAACAAAGCTTTCTTCCCGTAGACCAGCTCATATGGTGTGAAATTGGTTGTAGTTTTCCAAGCGATGTTGTACGCCTAGGTGGCCTCAACCAAGCGATCTGCCCAATACTTCCTGCTGCTATTCACCACTTTAGTCAAAATCTCTTCCTACACAATATTAGTGACTTACCTGCCCATTTGCTTAAGGGTGATATGGGGTGGATGTTCTATGCTTGATCTTGTGATGAGCGAGCAGGTCTTCAATCAGGTTAAAGGTGAACTAGCTTCCTTGATCGGTGACTAACTCTCTTGGGTAGCCAAACTTGTAGAAGATATTTTCCCTTAAAAACTCAGCCACCTTTTCTTCTGTCGCTGCCTTGATTGCGTTTGTTTCTGCCCACTTTCTCAGGTAGTCGGTGTACACAATGATGTAAGACCTTTGCTTTGAAGGAGGGTTGATAGGACCCACAAAATCCATTCCCCACTTCTCAAATGGCTCGAAGGTCACTTGAGGTTGGAGGGGCATTTCATCCCTTCAGGTCGGTTTCCCCATCCTCTGAAATCGGTCACACTTGCTGATGTATCTTCTGACATCTTGATGGAGAGTAGGCCAATAGTAGCCTGCCTGTAGAATTTTGAAGGTAGTCCATTTTGTTGCAAAGTGGCCTCCATAGGGCCCATCGTGACAGGTTAGGAGGATGTCAAAGACTTCCTCCTCCCTAACACAATGTCTCAAGATTTGATCTGGGCCAAGTTTAAATAGGTTTCCCCTAATCCAAGTGAGTGGGTCACTCTTTCTCACAATTTTCCTCTTCTCCTTTGAGGATAGGTGAGGAGGAAACTGTGCTGACACCAAGTAATTTGCTATATCAGCAAACCATGGAGAGAGTACTGAGATAGCAAACAAGTGTTCATCTGACATCTGGTCATCCACTATCGCTTCTTCACCTGCAGGCAAATCCAATCTAGACAGGAAGTCAGCAACAACATTTTCCTTACCTGCCTTGTCAACAATGGTCAAATCAAATTTCTATAACAAAAGTAACCATCTAATGATATGGGAATTTACATTAGGCTTATTCATTAAATATCTAATCGCAACATGATTAGTGTGTATGAATGTTTCATAACTAGTGATGTAGTGTCTAAACTTGTTTAGGGAGTGGACTACAACCAGGAATTCTTTTTCGGTTATAGTATAGTTCATCTCTACCTTGGACAGGTTTTTGCTGACAAATTATATGGCATATGGTAGTTTCTCCTCAACTTGTCCTAAGGCTATCCCTATGGCTTTGTTCGAGGCATCGGTGTGGATGTGGAAAGGTAGGGCCCAGTTTGGACCTCTCAAGATTGGGGCAGACACCAGCTTATCTTTCAACTCATCTAGAGCCCTTTGACATTCGTTGCTCCATTTAAACTCAACATCTTTCCCTAAGAGGCCAAACAATGGTGAGGCTAGCTTACTAAAATCTTTAATGAATCTTCTATAATATCCCGCTAATCCTAGAAAACTCCGAACATCTCCTACCTTTTGAGGAGGTGCAACCTTTTGGATGATAACAATTTTGTTAGGATCCACCTGTAATCCTTGCTGAGAAATGGTATGGCCTAGCACAGTCCCTTCATTCATAAGGAATTCACATTTTTCGGGACTGGGGGACTGGTTCATCTCAATAAACTTTGTTAAAACTTTTCTGAGGTTAGCCAATACTTCTTGGAAGTTAGACCCATAAGGAGTAAATTCATCCATGTATATCTCCACCAAATCGTGAACCATCTCCGCAAATATGATCAATACTGCTCTCTGAAAAGTGGCAGGAGCGTTGCATAGCCTAAAGGGAAGGACTCGGCAGGCAAAGGTACCCCAAGGACAAGTGAAGGTGGTTTTATCTTGGTCCTCCGGGCTAATTTGGATCTAATTATACCCACTAAACCCATCTAGCAAAGAGAAGAAATTATTCCCTGCCATTCCATCCAACAGTTGATCTATGAAAGACAGAGGGAAATGGTCCTTCTTGGTGGCTTTGTTAAGTTCTCAGTAATCTACACAGATTCTCCACTTCCCATTTTTCTTGGGCACAAGCACTAGAGGTGAGACCCACTCATTGTCAGAGATGGGGTAGATGAATCCTGCATCCAACAACTTTTGCAGTTCTTCTTTGACAATGTCTTTAAGGGCTGGATTCATTCTCCTCTGAGGCTTTTGGACTCGTTTGCAATCCTCTTTGATGTAAATGTGATGGGTATAGACGGAAGGGTGGACTTCTTTCATCTCCTTATAGCTCCAAGCGGAAGCATCCAAATGATGGTTCAATAAGCTATACAGCTCCTTCTCCTAGGAGGGAGATAGGGATGAGTTGATCTTTAAGGTTCTTTCAGGGCCAAATTCCACATTCTTAACTCTAAGTGAGGTCGGATCAGCCATATAGAGGTCCACCAAAGTGTTGGCTTGCGTACCTTCCACTAACTCCTCTAATGGCAGTGCATTGGGAGGTGGATTTTGAATCAAATTCTCAATCAAGTCATCCTTGGTTTGAGGGCCTCCCCTAGTGGCTTCTATTGTGCACAATGGTGCAAAGTAGACCTCATCCTCATCTCCCTCTTCCAACCAGAGTGGTAAGTCATGTTCTAGCAGAGGTTGGGTAGGAGGGTATAGGACTAGCTGTTCGGACATAGGCCCATTCTTGATGGTAATGCTCCCAACTCGACAATTGATGTAAGCATCCGCTGTAGCTAGTCAAGGCCATCCCAAAATGAGGGGGTATCCAATGAGTTTTGCCTTTGGCTGAAGCACCAAGAAGTCCACAGGGTACTCCCAAGAGTCAACAGAGACCAGGACATCTTCCACAATCCCTTTGGGAGTCACGGTGGAGCGGTCTGCTAGTTGCAGTACTTTTGAGGTCTTTTTTAAGGAACTCTGAAGGTTAAGTTTGAGCATGGTGTCCCTACTCATCACATTAATGGTAGCCCCTAGATCAATCAAGGTGTGGGGGATTATGGTGCCATTGATGTGGACATCAACTACAGGACTCCCAGGTTCCAAATATTTTGGACAGATTACTTGCCCCAACATTAGATTGGATAGTTGTCCTACAACATTGATAGTTGGGGCATCTCTCTTACGTTGCTTGGGTGCCTGGAGAAGTGGTATTTTCACACACAACTACTTAAGTTCTCCCAAAAGTTTAGTCTCCTCTGGGTTTGGTTGCATGGTTACTGTTAGTCGCTCAGGAAAGGTTGAAATGGCTTTGGGTTCACTTTCATATTTCTCTTCCTCATCCTCCAGGGGAGTAGGTTGGTGATCTGGAAGGACCTTTCCAGATTGTAGGTTGATCTCCTGAATCTCCACAGCATAGGTAGGGCATGTTGTCTCCCCATTGTATACCTGCTGGGCCTGTATGTTGTTGGGGTTCGGGTTCGATTGAGTAGGCATCTGGGGTTGTCTTGGAGGAGAAGGAGGTAATGTTTGTGGTTGAGCTGGTGGTGGAGGCAGAATGGCGGGAGGAGAGTTGTATTGGGACCTCCACCTTGGCTGAGGTGCATTCCACTGAGGTTGTAGCTGGACATGTGAGTGAAGCGAATGAGCAGTAGGTTGATTATGGTATTGAGATGGATAAGACCATGGAGGAGGTGCGGACCAGGAAGGATGAGCAGAGGGACCCCAAGAAGGTATATGAGTGGATTGGTTGGGGCTATAATAAGCTTGGGATGTCCCTTGCATCCCCTGCTGGTAAGGTATGGGCCCATGCGACCTCCTTTGGTTGAGGAAGTAGAGTGGTTCAGTGGCTGCCTCAGTCCCTTGGTACATGGCTTTAAATCCGGGTAAGGTTGGGCATTGGTTTGTGGGGTGGTCTTCCTCACAGACGAAACATACCTCTACTGATTGCAATGGACACTTGTTCTTAGGATGCTTCCTTGTACATCTGGGACAAAAAATGGCCAAAGCCCTCTCAGCTTCCTCTTCCTTCTGTTGCGTTCAGAAAGTATCTAGTTGCATGGTAATGGTTTGTCTCATTTCACTTTTGAGGTCTTCCATCTTATTAGCAAACTCGTGCTTGGAGAAGGTGGTACTAGCTAAAAGTGGATTCCCCCTACCTCTTTTCCTAGTTGCCATAGAATGGTTTCTAAACACAGTCTTTATGTCCTCTTAAGGTAGTTGGTAGATGTCTCCTCCAGCTAGCAAATGGAGGGTATTTAGAAGGTCTTCAGGGACTCCTCGAATAAGAACCAACCTCAGAGATTCAGGGTCAAGCATGCACCTGGCTCGTTTATAGCTAAGTTGGAACCTTTCCTCGTAGTATTGTTAAGACTTATCACTTCCCATGGTCATCTGAAAGATCTCTCCCTTTGTTTCTTTTGACCTACAGTAGTCCCGGTATTTTTTGTTAAAGGCTTGCTGCATCTGAGCCCAAGTTGTGATATTGTTTCCAGGTAACCCCGTGAACCAGCGCAGTGCTGCATCCTTGAGGGTAGAAGGAAAGAGTTTCAACTTTTTCTCGTCCTCTCCATAGTCATAAGTTCGACAAAGGACAACAAACTAAAACAGGAAGGTATCAGGGTCTTCAGTAGTCAATCCATGGAAGTGAGGTCTCTTTGATGGGAAAGGCACATTCTATTCTCATTTTCATGTCCCCGTTGGTCTCTCGGATGGGAAAGGCACCTTCTATTCTCTCCTCATCTCCTATATCATTTATGTGTTCGGCCATGGTCTCAAGAGGAATGTTCTCTCACTCTTCTTCTGTTATAGGATCTTCATATATCTTAGGAGGTTCACCTATAGGTTCTTTTGGATCACTGCCACCAAACAAGAGAGAAGGGTGACTCAGTGATGTGGTGGCAGTGTTGGGCGAGAATTTTCTGGTATTGTCTTTGTTCCTATGAGGCATGAAATGAAATGTTTTCAGTTGCTTTTGTTTTTGTTTTTTTTTTTTTTGTACCTGCAAAACTGAAATAGGTTGAATTGCAACTAACTGTCTTACTGAAATGAAAATGCAGAATTGAAATGAAAGCAGGAAATGACTAATCTATTTTTCTAAAATGAAATTGCATAAACGAAATGCTAAGTTACGCTCACATAATGGAAATTGAAGAAACGAAATTCTAATCTACGCTTGCAAAATTGAAATTTCAGAAATGAAATGCTAATCTATGAAAGCATGAAATGTCTAATCTACTTTTGTGGAAATGAAATTGCAGAATGGAAATGAAACAATCTACTCTACGATTGCTGAAATAAACTACTTAGCAGAAGGTTGTAGTAGAAAATAGAAGAAAAGAAGAAATCACCAATACTCTGACGCTTCCCCGGCAACAGCGCCAAAAATATGTTGGGCTCCAGTATTGCAGCAATAATGTTGCAACTCCTGGGACTCCCTTATTTATTTTTATCGACCCAGTAGTTCGTAACAAACTTGGAAGTGACGGTGATGTAGAGTACTAGCTCTTGCCACAGGCTGTCACTGGATCAGTTGGCACAAGTCCACTAGGAGCTTAAGCCAACTTATATGAGTTCTTAGAAGAAGCTTTTAACTGTGATGGGCAAAAGCTAACTCAAAAGAGGCTAATCTACTTGTAGAAAGAAGATGAAAGCTAAAATGAAATGCAAACCCTAGCATACCCTAATTTTGTTGACTAACCCTACTAGTGCAAGTAAAAGGATAAAAGCTACAGAAATGGATGCCATTAAATCTTGGAAAGGTAAAGTGCATGTGTCTAAGCTATCTCTGAAGTGGAATCTAAAAAAGGAACATCTTTTTCTATTTTTGAATCATATTTGTGGAATTATCTTGCATGTATTCGACTGTTGTTGACTGTGCAGAGGCGAGGTGAGGAATGGAACTGACAAGGCGCTTGTAGGAGGTTGGGAAGGTGAGAACAGGGCCTAAGGGGTCCCTAGCACCCTTCCAGAGAGTTTCACAGCATTTGGATATCAAGAAACCGCTTTCGTGAGCTTCTACAGGAAATCTGCAGGGGTTCTGCAGGATGTTCTATAACTTCTACAGAATGTTCTGTAACTTCTACAAGATATTCTACAGGATGTTCCAAAAGGGAATTTTGGAGGGTTGATGGAGGAAGAAAGGTGAAGAAGTGGGTATGGAGGTGAGATAAGGGTGTGAAGAGGTCCAGGACTTGGTGGATGGAGTTGAGGAGTGGTGAGGATGGTTGGATTTGTTCAAGGAGGGGTAGAGGAATATTGCATAAAAATATGGAAATTAGGGCAAAGCGAGAGAATGTGGCAAATGTAAGGAAAGAATCTAAGTTAGGGGATAGACCAGGAAGGATTGATGGAGTAAAGGTAGATATAGAGGTATTACAGGTGCTTTGCAAGTTATTTCCCAAACTGAACAAACAAAGACTCGGAAAACCAAGGACCTAGCTACTTTAAACTAATCTGACCTAATTATCAGCAAAGAAAATGAACAAAAGTTTATTTGCAACAAAATCATTTGAAAAAGCTATGAAAACTAAGAAATCATGAACCTGAGCATGTAACCACAATTGGTATCAATTTCTACAAATGAGAATCTAACACTAACGTTTGCATGATGAAGCAAAGACAATGTTTTTGGTGGTGGCAAGGACACCTTGGTCTCAGCTCATGGTCCCACGGAGGGAGAGGTGAGATCAGGGGTGCTTGATAGCCTTTTTTGAAGATCTTCTCTATTATTAACCTACAAAATCAATCTTAACATGAAAATCCTTTTTAATCATCAATAATGACCTAGGTAACCAAGCAAGATTTTAATCTACTTAACAGAAATTATTTTGCAAAGACATTAAATACATATAACAGTACACGAAGGAGGCCTTAGCACTTGGGTTGGGCCCAACCCCAAGAGCTACAGGCTCCTAAGAAAAATCTCAAAACTGATGCCAAATGAAACTGCTTTCCATTACTCAAAAATAACCATGTCACAAAGAAAGTTGTACAACAAAAGCTACAAAATGAGCTGAAAAACTAAAAACACTATAGTGAAAAATAAAAATACTCAAAAAGTAACCTACGAAGGTTGGAAGCCTTCCTTCTTATACACTAAGAGGGCCTCTAATAGCCCTCCTTAACTCAGGGGGCTCGGTTGCTCAAATTGTCAGTGTTTAGTCACTTTACACAAAACTGCTCGGCTGCCCTTGGGAATCTTTTCCGGTGGCCTGCTGAAGTCCGAGCTGAGGGTGGAGAATACAAGGAAGGGGCCATTTAGTGCAAGAGACACCATTCCTATGAATCCTCACCCTTGTTCCTTCATGCTTGGTTGTCATTTGGATCATAAATGCTTGGCCTTGGTCCAAAATTTGTCCAAAAATATGCAATAACCACGTGTTAGCCTTCTTGGTCAAGTGACTCTTCTCATTCGTTCAACTAACATAAATATACTCAAAAAACATGCATAAACTATCAAAAATGGTGGATTGATGAATATTAGTTATGCAAAATGAGCCCATAAGTTACCCAATTTCGAGGCTCATCACCGATGATAAAAGTTTATTCAGTACCTTGGAGGAGAAAGACTTCATGATGTGCATAGAGATGGGTGACGATGGAAAGTTTATTGTTTCAGGAGTGGGCATGGTTGCTTTTTAGAGGGAGCATGGATATCCTCTCACCTTGACATATGTGAAGTATGTGCCTAAACTAAAGAAGAACTTGGTATTGGTCATGATGTTGGAGGACAAAGGCTATGATGTTGTCTTCAGTAAAGGAAAGGTGTTCCTGATACACATAGCCATGGGCTAGACCAAGAGGATTGGGATTCGAGTGAAGAATATCTATAAACTAGAGGTGGATGATTGTGCTACATTGAGATTGAAAGCAGAATTGGTGCAAATCCAAGACATTGGCGAGTTATGGAACAGACGGTTGGCCCATTTGCATTATGGGGCCTTGAAGGTAATGTCGTAGATATCTACGTGACTTTCCAAAGGTAAACTTGAGAAAGTTGACACATGCAAAGGTTGTACCTTGGGTAAGTATGAAAATTATTCCTTTCATGATCGAGAAAATTGAGCTAAAGCTATCTTAGAGTGAGTTCATACTAATTTGTGTGGACCATTCTCGATGGCCTCCACCACAAAGAAAAGGTATTGTGTGATTTTCATTGATGATTTTTCTCATCAATGCTGAATTTATTTCAAGTAGAAGAAGGACCAAACCTTCTCAAAGTTTTATGAGTTCAAATATTTGGTTGAGAAAGATCAGGGAAAAAGATTAAGGACTTGAGGAGCGACAATGGTGGAGAATATGTCTCTCAAGAGTTTAAGAAATTATGTACAGTAGAAGGAATTAAACGGGAGTTGACGACACCCCATAACCCACAATAGAATGGGGTATCTAAGAGGAAGAGAAAAATGATTGTAGGGCGGCCTGGTCAATGCTACATGACCAACGACTACCACTTCATTTATTGTTTGAGGCATGCAACATAGCAGTGTATTTGCAAAATAGAAGTCTGCATCACATACTTGAGATGAAGACACTAGAGGAAGCTTTCTTTGGTAAGAGACCAAATGTGGGTCACTTCAAGATATTTAGCTCATCAGTATATTTCCATGTGACCAAAGATGCTTGGAAGAAGTTTGAGCCAACAACAAAGTTGGGGATACTTGTGGGGTACATAGATACACCGCACAACTATCAGGTGTACTTGCCTACCAGTCGAAAGATGGTGGTTCACAGAGATCTCAAGTTTGATGAGAAGAAGGCCATGTGAGTTTCCCTTGAGGTGGATCTCCAACTACATGTTGTGGAGGAACTGTTGGTGCCTAAGGAGGAGGAGCCTCAGATTGATGCGGAGCAGCCACATGTAGAGGTTCTAGGAATGGAGACATTGACTCAAGTAGAGTCTTCCAAAGAGACACAAAAGCATAAAAGAGAAGATAACATATTGTTGTCAAATGCAAGAGAGAATGTGGGAGAACCATCTTCTTAGTGCAGATAGAGGAGGTCACCTAAGAGGTACATTGGATACATGGTCCTTGCTGGGGAATGTGTTGAGACCGAGCCATCTTCCTTTGAGGATGCAGTGCAACAACCAATTTGGGTTGATGCTATGGTGGAGGAGTATGAATCCATAATTTGGAATAGTGTTTGGGACATGGTTCCAAGATTGAAGAACAAGTCACTTCTGATTTCTCATTGACTTTACTAGGTAAAGAAAGCTGCTGATGGTAGTGTGGAAAAGCATAAGGAAAGATTCATTTCCCGTGGCTTTTCATAGGTCAAGGGGATCCACTATGATGAGAAATTTGGTCCTGTCATAAGGTACTCATCTATCAGATCAATGTTGGCACTATTAAAACAAATGGGTTGGAATATCCATCAGATGGATGTGAAGGGTGCATTCCTCAATGGAAATATTGAGGAAGAGGTGTACTTAAAGCAGCCGGAAGGTTTTGAGACCTTCGATCATGAATCGCATGTGTGTAGACTCAAGAGAGACTTGTACGGGCTAAAGTAAGAACCTCATGCTTGGTACACTAGGATCGCCAACTACTTCACCAAGTTGGGCTTCACAAAGAGTGAAGCAGATGCGAACCTATATCACATCATTGTGAAAGGTAAGCCATTGATCATTGTTATTTATGTTGATGATCTCATATTAATAGGTGATGATCAGTTGATCACGTCTTGCAAGGAGGACCTTGCAAGAGAATTCAGAATGGAAGACATGGGTCTCATGCACTACTTCCTTGGCATGGAACTATGGCAGAAGAATGGGGAAGTGTTTGTTGGGTGTGAAGCATGATTATTTAGAGGTATTTGTTTTAGCTGGGTGTATACCCCAGGAAGTTTGTACACCCCTCCATGCGGGGGGGTGTTGGTGGGGGGACTTGTCCCACCAGCGGGGGTTAGGGATCCCATCCCCATCGACTTGGGGGTTTGAGGGCTAGCAGTCACCCGGCAGGGGTTTCAGGGGAAATAGCCCCAAAGCTAAAAATAGATGTAAAATTGCCTTGTAAAAATATAGTAATTTCTAGTCAATCTAGGTTATTCATTAGGCGGATGATCTGACGGTAGAACTTATGTTTAGTTTAGGGTTTTTTGACCTAGGAGGCAACACCTCTCTTCATATGAGGGCATTGTATTGAGACTATGTAATAGATGTGTATTCTCCGAGAAAGAAATAGAGAGGTGAGACTGTGAGAGAAAACAGAGGATACTACAACGGATCTGCTATAGGTTGTGTCTCTTCATTTTGCTAGATAATAGAAAGGAAGGACTGGCTATTCGGGGTCGACGTAGCCCAAACTAGGTGAACCATGTATATCTATGTCTCTTTGGTTTTATGCATTTTCTATGTTTATATTTATGCAATATTCTATGTGTTCCATTACTCTGTAATATATAATTTTCTAATAGTGTTTGTGTCTCAACGCAAGTCTACTAATGAGATAATTAGGAGATTCCACATGGAGAAGTGTAAGCCCATGCAAACTCCTCTTGTAGGTAACTAGAGGAAGGAGGATGCTACTTCAGGAGAAGTATTAGAGGCTACTATCTATCGGCAACTTATGGGTTCACTGATGTATTTATTGAACACACGACTAGATTTGTGCTACACAGTGAACCAACTAAGTCAAGGAATGGTTCAACTTACCAAGATGTTTTGGAAAGCAACTAAGCATGTTTTGAGATACCTCAAAGGCACATCTCAATATGGATTATGGTACAGGCAGACAAAGGGAGTGAAGATATAGGGATTAACTGATGCAGATTGGGCAGGGATTCCATCAGATCGAAAGCGAACATCAGTAGGATTTTTCAACCTTGGGTTAGCTGCAGTTTCTTGGTACAACAGGAAATAGAGGTCGGTTGCACTAAGCTCAATAAAGGCTGAATACATGGCTACAAGTCAGGCAGCATCTGAGGCAATCTAGATGCAGAAAATTCTAGTTGGTTTGTTTGATCAGAGGATGGATCCAACTATGATCTATTGCAATAATCAGAGTTGTATCAAACTCTCTGAGAATCCAGTAGTGTCCAAGCACTACTCTTGTGCACAATATACTAATATAAAATTGCAAGTGTAGTGATTCTAAATGAGTTGAAAACACATTACAATTAAAATATCCCTTCTCCCTACCCTCATTCCACTCAAATTTTGCACATCCCTCATTCCCCATATGCATTTACTCTTTGCATAACCACCGCACATGTACATCCACCTCCACACAAATTTGTCCACGGAACAAATTATGAACTCAGTAAGGCCATTCGATCAATCATTGATGTTTGAAGGTGATATTAATTGATGTGGCTCCCAGATATTGTGGGGAGGAATCATTTGTTGCAAAATACATTAGTAAACAAGTATATTTATTATTTTAATAAACTTTACATAAACATTTCAGGATACTGAAATACCTACACATATGCATTTTTTCTCCTCACATGCATTTGTTCTCCTCACATGCTTCCTTTGAAAAACCCAGCACATTGTGCGTAAAAAGTTCCCAAGCTTTCCTTGCATGAAACTCCACACTTTGTAGAATCTATTAATAATAAAATAAACACTTCTCTTGTGCACAATCTACTAATATCCAATTGTACATGCACTAAATCCAAAATATTTGAAAACACATTATAATTAAAATATCCCTCCACACTTCCCTTATTTTGCAAAAAAAATCACATGCATTTGTTCTCCACATAACCTCACACACACACAACTTCATCCAAACAATTACTTCCATAGCCAATATCACACTTTAGTTAGTCATTGACATTCCAAATTGATATTAATTAATATGGGTCCCATATATCGCGGGGAGGAAACAATCTCCCAAAGTGTGGGAAAGCGACTATAGTCCACACTTCTACACTTCCTTGTAAATTTAGCTAAGAAGATAGTAGTGGGGACCAACATTTTATATATGTGTTGACATGGAAAAAGGTAATTTTTTAAATTTTGTGATTACATTTTTTTTTAATGAGTGCAAGCATGTATAAATTGTGCAAAAATTTCACACAATGAAATCTTGGAAGCTTCCTTGAAATAATGGAATTACTCCATAGTCTCGAACATATGCTTATTTACACAAAGATAAACATAAACAAAGCTCTCACTATGCAGAGAGCACAACCTTTAGTCAATTCATTATCAAAGTATCTAGCATATAATAAGTTGATTTTACATTGAATCGTAGAAATGTAGGAAATTAAATAAATATGAAATCGTGATACATTGTATGGAATGATTGATATTAAAGGGCTTCGATTATTTAAAAATCGTTATTGTGCAGAAGGAAAGTGTGTCAAACAACTATGCAGGGGGAAGTGAATAAGGAGGTGTGGAACTTTGTCATATAAATATTGAGTTTTTATTATGTATGCTTGCTCTCCAACGCAAATCATAAATCAAAGTGTATAATTTTTATGAATCTTTTGTGACATAATTTTTACAAGTAATGTGTTGGTTGTTTCATTTCCCAATTGCAGATGTTGAATTGTTTTTTGGCATGCATATTGAGAGATTTCCTAACTCTCAAGGGACTCGTTTGAATGGTTTTTCTCATTGTTGTCAGAATCGATATTTTGTTCTAAGAAATGTGTCTTTTTCTCATTAGCATAAGAATCATAAATCAAGAGGTCATATTTTGTAAACATATTGCAATGTAATTTTAGTAGGTAACATGTTGATAGTTGCAATGGCTAGGTGTTGATCATGGATTACTTTTTGGCATGAATATTTCCAATTCATTTGGTATAGTTCACAGTTTTTTGTGGAGGGGAGGAAGGGGGTGGGTCATTACGAATGGCTTTCCTCAGAGTTACTGTAATTGATATTGTTTTGGGAACTGTGCATTTTTCTCGTTAGCATAAGAATTATGCACAACATCTAGTTTCGCAAATATATACATATTTTATGATATTGTATCAGGTACATTATGCTTCACTTGTTTTTTGATTCTATATCTTGTTTTTTTTATTCTATATCTTGTTTTTGTGATTCTCTGGCCACTTCTGTAGATAGCTACTTTTTTAGTCAATAATGCCTTTCGGGTAGCCATTGACATTGGAATTTGTTATTAATTCATAAATATGTTCACATTAATGGATTGCATTACTAATATTTTAGTAAGTGGTTGTTGTATATGATATTTTCGGTAATATTTTAATTGTATATAATGAATATGTTCATATTTATGAATATCACTTTATTTAGGCTCTTGTTTGGAAGTGTAGAGGAAGTCCATTATGTGGAAAAAGCTTCCTTTGTGCCGATCCCTGCACTTCCGCATTTCATTGAGTAGAATATTTGTTTATGGTTATGTTTCAAAAATTAGGTACATGTGCAGAAGTGTACAGAAATTTCATTATGGGAAGGAATTTAATAATATTTTAATCGTAAATAGTGCATACTACCACTATTTAATTGATTTTCTTTGCATGAAGTGTTCTGCATAGTGAAAGCTCCAATCACTTTTGTAGATAGCTACTTATGTACTCAATAATGGATTTTAGCCAGTTATTGAGTACATACAAGACATCCCTCCAAAAGAGTTGAAAATACATTACAATTAAAAGATCCCTCCACAATTTCCTTATTCCACACAAATTCCACACAAATAATGAGTGCAATATCCAATATTAAATTTCATGAATGAAAATTGATATTGTATATTTGTTTTTTATGTGGCATTTTATATTAACTTCATAATTTTCTTAATTCATTCTCTACACTGAAGCAAAGCCTTTGATGTAGAGTTCGCAAATCCATACGATGAAGGCTTAAAGGTTCACTTGCCTAATTTCATAAACATAAGCACATACAAAGATTTTATTCAATGATGTGAGAATTGGAAAGGTTGCACTTTGTTTGGATAGGCTCAAGAAGAGAGGGAGTGGGGACAGGGGGGTGTGGACAACCTTTACGAAATTGGCTACTGATATTAAAAAATATGGTGATATGCATTATTTATAATTAAAATATTAGCAATAATATCATATGAGTAGACGAATTGCTTGAGTATTATTGCAAAAAACAAATATGGATTATTAGATACTAAAATATTAGCAATAAAAGCCTTTAGTGTTGAATGTGGAGATCCACACAATGAACACTTGAAGTCTTTCTCGACACAATTGACTTTTTCCATACTTTTTCACGTGCCTAATTTCATAAAGATAACCATAAATCAAGCTTTTGTTCAACGACGTGAAAATTGATGTGATTTTGTACAAAATTTTGAGTGCACTCCTGATAACGTTTAATTACTTGACATTTGATCACTAAAATATTACCAATTATATCATGTGGGTGAGCACTTCCTCATTTGTGCCTAATCTCACAAATATAACCATAAAAAATAAATATATTCGGAAATACGAAGATATGCATTACTTACAATTAAAATATTATCAAGAAATAAGTATAAACAACCATATTGCAAATAGAAAATATGGATTATGTTTTAATACTAAATATTAGCAATAAAATCCTTTAGTGTTGAGTGTGGAGATTCGCACAATGATTACTGATATCTATAAAAGACTTAGATCTCTAAAAAATAAAGAACATAAATACATATGTACTCTAAAGTTTTCATTGTGCAAACCACTACATTTCATCCAATCTATTAATAATAAAATATGCATTCCTCTTGCAAACAATCTACTAATGTGAAATTTCACATGAAATAACTCCAAAAGAGTTGAAAATGCATTGCAATTAAAAGATCCCTTTGCACATCTCTCATTCCACTCATTTTTTGCACCTCTCATTCTGAATATGCATTTGTTCTCTTCATAACTACTGCACGTGCACAACCACCTTTGCATAGATTTGTCTGTGCAACTACTTCCAGACTCAAAAACACCCCTTGGTCTTTCATTTATTTTATTGCTAGTATTTTATTATTAAATAATGCATACTTGTTGTTCCCAATAACATTAAAGAAAGCATTGGATCTATAAAATATTATTGGTAATATTTTATTCATAGATAATGCTTATTTCTGCCGTGTTCAATTTTGCTAAAGCACACCAATTTTTGCATATTTGAGGAGAAGCTTTGTTTATGGATCTTTTTCTAAAATTAGGCATATGTGTGAAAGTGCAGAGAAAGTCCATTGTGCAAAAGAAGATTTCAAAATTTCATGGTGTGGATCTCTACACTAAACACTTTTATTTCTAATATTGTATTAATATACACGCTTACAAGCTTGTGCAAAGAACCTATAAACTCCTCAATTGTCATATCATTGATGAGAGTGGTGGTAGGGTCAAAGCACCCCGTCTATGCAAAGGACACCCAAATGGTGCACACATACGATATTATTGGTAATTTTTTAATTATAAATAATGATTTTATTGCTAATATTTTAGTATTAAATAATCCATATTTGGTCTTTGCAATATTTTAGTTATAAATAATGCAAATTTTTTATTCCTGAAAATCACTAGTCAATTGGATAAATGTTGGATTGTTTTGGAATGCAAATAACCTCCAACCATGGATCATTGAGCACAATCTTTTCTTTTATGGTTATCTTGTTGAAATTAGGCACATGCGGAAGTGTGAAGGAACCTTTCAATCTTTCATAGTGCGGATTTATGCACTGCGCACTAAATACTTTTGTATATTTTGCTCGAAACACATACGTGAATGTAGAGACTAAATGCAAAAAAATTTAAAGATAACATATAATGTAATGTCACACAATCTTTTCATAGCCAATATACAATATCAATTTCTATTTATCTAATTTAATGGCACTTATTGTATTCATTATTTGTGTAGTATAAAATTATTGTTTATAGCATACTTTATTGGGTAATTATTGTAATGATAATAATTGACATACAAAATGTTAAAATAATTTAGTTTTAACCAAATTTTGAGAAAAATACTCAATATTCATATTTTTCCAGATATTAAAAGAAAAACTCAATTTTTTATTCAATTTTATTTCTACTTTCTAATTTTTTGAGAAATATTTATTTATGTTTATATTTATGAAATTATGCACATGTCTAGAACTGCAGAAAAGTTTCATTGTGTGGTGAAAACGTTGAATCTTTCATTGTGCATATCTCTCGACTCTACATTGTAGGCTTTTATTATTAATATTTTAGTATTAAATAATCCATATTTGTTTATCACAATAACACCGAGGCAAGCTATGGACCCATACGATATTATTGCTAATATTTTAATTATAAATAATGTATATCTCTACATTCCCAAATATTAGTAGTAAATTGAGTAAGTGTAGAAAAACTTGGATTATTAAGCACAAGTTTTGTTTATGGTTATCTTGCTAAAATTAGATGGATGAAAACATAAAAACACACTTACCATTGAATAATTAATTAATGCTTAGTATTCATATTAATATTTCTTCATCAAATCAATACGCACTTATTTTATGCCGAACGATGTGTGAATTTAAAGTTACATAGTTATTTTGAATTAGTGGTCCTAACTAGTGTAATATTCCTAATTAGCCATGGCTAATTGGAATATTCGATTTTGCCCAATTTTTGCCTTCTATAGTTATTTATAAATAAAAAAAGTGAGGACGGGGGACATACCTCACTTGAAGAATAAAAGGTCACTTCCTAGTAGCATAACGTTGTGACTTAAGGGGAAGCCAATGGGGACAAAGGGGGATGCAGAAATGGGGCCCACTTAAACACATGGAGGGACTACGCAGGAGGTAAGAACACATGGCAAGAGGGGAATCACGCAGGAGGAGGTGAGCCTAGGGATAGTGAGAGGCAGAGGCTATAAAATAGAAAGGATCCCCCTCATTTTGGATCATTCTGGTTATGAGCATTTGTGGTAGTCATTTCAACTTAGAGCACGTTGGTTGTTTAACTAGTCTACAGCACTGTTTAATGCATTGAGTGCCTCCGTTCGGGGATCTCACCCTTAGCCCCGAGGAACTTCGAGCGCCTACTAGGGCAATGTATTTCAATTGGCATTCTAGCAGTAATTTTATCAGCATTTCAGCAGTAGTTTCATCAGCATTTCAGCAGCAGTTTCATCAGCGTCTTTGAGGAACTACACCGAACCCCAACGGGGTGATTTTCGGGGGTCGGCCATTTTAGAAAATCTTTTTGGGTTTTTTTGTGTTTCTTGAGTAAAGTCTGATTCCAAAGTTTCAGCCTTTTCTGAGGAGGGTAGCAGCCCCAAATCCTCATTCGATTTCTAATAGTAGAAATAATAGGGGAGTTTTCCAGCAGTTAGGACATAGATTAGTGTGAGGCCATTCTAGGAAAGTTTTCTGGGTTTTACTGTGTTTCTTGAATAGAGCCCAATTCTAGAGTTTTAGCTTTTTTCGAGGAGGGGAGCAGCCCCAAATCATCATTTTTCTTCTAGCAGCATCCACGCAAAGAGGCCATTCTTGTCATTCTAAGAGTATTTCTTCAGTTGCCTTGTGCAAGTGGAGGTACCATCTATCTAATCACCTCTTGTACTCATTTATTGCTCAGTATAATAAAATGGCTTAGCATTTCTGGCTGCATTTCTTATGTATCTGGCTATATTCCCAGTTTACCTTATTATATGTTGTTCCACTATTATTTTATCACTTCTGGGTTATTATATCATTTGCACATATTTTGTTGGTGTTTTTGCTGGGGTTTGAGGAATATTATGCGTTAGGGATATTACAGTGGTATCAGATCATAGATCTGGCTCAGCCTGTGGAGCTAGCAATCTATGAGACTGGTGGAAAAACCCTATATCTATTACAGAGGTGAGAGATACAGAGACACTAGGCGTAAGTTGGAGAACACTTACGGAGAGGAAGACTATGCTCCAGTGATGGACCCAGAATAGGAGGCACCTGTGCTGGACATAGAGCAAGAGGATCTGATGGCAGATGATGACATGAAGAGTTTTGCAAATATGCTCCTCAAGTCCGTGCAGGATCTGTCGAGGCAGATTGAGGTGGTGGGGCAGAGATTCATGACAGTAGAGGCCAAATAGCGTGAGAACCCACAGGTTTTTCAAGTTGGTGAGGGATTAGGCGCATCCCACCATTTTCCAGAGCAGCGTGATATTGTGCAGCAGGTGGCCTCAGATGCCCCTACATGCTCTACCATGCCCGCTTTCTTAGGAGCCGACAAGGGGGCCATAGCCCAGCAGGAGGCATAGCCCAAACATATGCACAATTATTTTGTAGAGTACCAGGCCTATGGGTAGGAATTCAGGATAGCCCTCTCATTCAGAGATTTTATTTAGCTCCAGCGGGATAGTAGACCCCATGACCATCACAGAGGGTACCGACATTACCATGATGGTGACACCAACCGTGTAGTGAGTAGATTCGACTTGCCTATGTTTGATGATTCATCAAACAATTCGGCAAAGTATTGGGTGTAGAAGGTGGACATTTATTTCCTACTTAACCAGATGATGGAGACAGAGGCCATCAAGGTGGAAACATTGCATTTGGATGGTGAGGCCCAGGATTGGTGGTTTCATAGGATGGTTACACTAGGGCACTCCACAGTGATGACATATACCGAGTTTACTAGGAGACTGATGGAGCAATTTGATCGGAGGGATCCAGAGCAGCATTTGTTGAGCTGACAAGGCTCAAATAGACAGGGAGTCGAGAGACCTACATTGTAGATTCCTTGAGGGTCTCTTTGATGGTGCTAGACCTATCCACGACACGAAAGGTCTATATGTATGTTGAGGGGCTAGCAGAGCCACTTTGGGGTTTAGTCTGATCCACTAGACTAGCCACACTCTAGGACACTATCACCAGGACCTGGGACTTACAGGATGTCTTACCCAGGATCGGGACACCTTAACTGCAGAGACAAAATTTCCAGTCTAAGGGGAAGGATGTTATGATTCCACCTCCAAAGGGGAATCCAGGACGTGTACGGCTTGACGATGATGCCAGGAGGGAGCTGAAGAAGAAGCAGTTATGCTTCACTTGTTAGGAGCCATGGGCACTAGGACATAGATGTGCTGCTGGTACAACACATTTTATTGAGGTCTTCTCCAAGAGCAGTGGAGAGGAGGATGATGAGGATGATGTGGAGGCAACAGATAGCCATGCCATACATGGTCCTTTGCCACCACCACTGCCAGCAGCAAGTGGTGCATCTTTTGCAGCCACCAAAGGGGCCCTTGCCGCATTGCGAGGAGTTCCCAAGTATCTGATGCTACACGTACGAGGGATAGTACGTGGCCAGAGAGTATCAGTTTTGGTTGATAGTGCGGTGACCCACAACTTCATCGATGCCTAGATGGTTGAGCAAAGAGGTATATAGACATAGAGCTTCGATCGATTTTCTGTCTTGGTCCCAGGAGATCAGACCATGACATGTGCTCATTATGTTCCAGAGCTTTCAGTGATGATGGGCACCTACACATTGCCTGACCACTTTTTCGTGGTTGATATTCTGGACACCAACATGATACTGGGTGTTTAGTGGCTTATCACTCTAGGGAAGGTCACAGCATATTGGAAGACCCTGGAGATGGAGTGGGATGATGAGAAGATAGCGAGGCATGAGAAGGTACAAGGACAACACACATATCCTCCTTAGACTGTTTCAGCTCATCGAATGGAGGCAGTTTTCTGAAAGGGAGACATAGAGTGGCCAGTGGAGTTGCGTGCATCAGAGCCAGGGGCTACAGGGTAGACAATACACCCAGAGATACAGTCTATCCTTGATCGGTATGCGATAGTGTTTGGCGATATTCCATCACGACAACCACCAGATCGGGGGTTTGAGCACACCATTGAGCTTGAGCAGGGCAGATAGGCCGTGATTACCACCCCCTATGGGTACCCCAAGGCCTATCGGGATGAGATTAACCGAGCTATCTAGAAGTTGCTGGCTCTTGGGAATATCTGACTGAGCATGAGTCCTTTTGCTTCTTTTGTGGTGTTAGTGAAGAAGAAGGATGGTACATTGAGGATGTGCATTGACTACAAGGCCCTGAACAAGAAGACTTTAAAGAATAGGTACCCCTTACCCAAGATCGATGAGTTGATGGACGAGTTGAGAGGGGCATGTTACTTCTCAAAGATTGATTTGAGATCTGGGTACCATCAGATTCGTGTGAGGGATAAAGACATTCCCAAGACCACCTTCTAGTGTCACTATGGGCACTTTGAGTTCTTGGTGATGCCTTTTGGGCTAACCAACGCCCTCGCTACATTTCAGTCCTGCATGAATCACATCTTCTGTAGTCACTTGAGGAAGTTTATGTTGGTATTCTTCGATGATATTCTCATTTACAACAGGACTTGGGAGGAGCATCTCCAGCACATTGAGACAGTATTGCATATCCTACAGGAGCAGCAGTTCTATGCCGAACTCTCCAAGTGTGAGTTTGGGTTGATGGAGAAGTTGTATCTGGGACACATCATAGGGGTGGATGGACTGAGGGTCCACAAGGAGAAGATCAGGGCCATCAGAGAATGGCTAGAGCCAAGAAACATGATGGAACTTCGAGGATTCATTGGCATTTTTACTTACTACCGGAAGTTCACAAATGTTTCTCACAACTTGCTTCACCCCTGATAGATTTGATGAGGAAGGGGGCTTTCAGTTGGTTGGATACAATGTAGTGAGCATTTGATAGGCTTAAGGAGGTTATGAGTAGCTGCCCAGTGCTTACATTGCTAGATTTTATGCAGCCTTTTGTTTTGGAGTGTGATGCGTCGGGAGAGGGGATTGGCGCAGTGTTGATGCAGGGAGGTCACCCTATAGGCTTTGAGAGCTGGAAGCTCCTTCCACACGAGAGGTTGTATTGTATATATGACAAGGAGATGTTGGAAATCATGCATGCATTAGCTAAGTACCGACAATATCTGGTGGGTAACAGGTTCAAGGTGAGGACTGATCACAACAACCTCAAGTTCTTTTTGGAGCAGAAGCAGTTACAAGAGAGGCAGCAGAAGTGGATCAGCAAGATCCAGGCATATGACTTTGACATTGAGTATGTCAAGGGTAAGAATAATGTGGTAGCAGATACCCTTTCACGTAGATTAGCCACGTTGTCTCTTATCAGCTTGGATATAAACTGGAGGACTCGACTCTTAGTAGAGTACTCTAAGGATAGGTTTGCATGTGAGGTTCTGGATGGGTAGGTGGAAGATGACAAGTACAGAGTGGTTGATAAGATCATCTATTACAGGGACCAAATCTTCTTGACTGAGGGGTCTCAGCTCAAGAAGAAGATACTCCAAGCATCACATGATTCACCATTGGCAGGACATTAGGGGTTTAGCAAAACCTACAGGGCCATTAGGGAGGGGTTCTCATGGAAGGGCCTCAAGGAGGATGTACTCCAGCACATCCGAGAGTGCGATGTTTGCCAGAGGAACAAGGGAGAGATGCGCCATCCCGCAGGATTATTGCAGCCTCTTCCCATTCTGGAGGGGCAATGGGAGAGTATTTTGATGGACTTCATCACAGGGTTGCCCATGGTACAGGGCAAGGATTACATCTTTGTCGTTATTGACCGACTGACAAAGTACAGACACTTTTTTTCCATATACGCACATTATACAACAACACAGGTGGCCGAGTTGTTCTTTAGATAGATCTTCAGGCTACATTGTCTTCCTAAGACCATTGTCAGTGATAGGGACAGTCGTTTCATGGGGGGGGTTTGGCAGGAGCTTTTATGGTTGGTGGGGATGGAGTTGACACTAAGTACCAGCTATCACCCACAAATAGATGTGTAGACAGAGATAGTTAACAAGTGGCTAGAGGGCTACTTGTGTAACTATGTCAGTGGGCAGTAGCGAGCATGGTTGAGGTGGTTGCATCTAGGGGAGTACTGCTACAATACTTCACATCACATGTCCATTGGTATGTCACCATTCTATGCCTTATATGGGTATCATCCTTTATCTTTTGCTAACGTGATGTTTGGTGATAGCAAGGCTCCTAGAGCCATGATTTGGATCCAAGAGAATCAGGATATTCTCCGAGCTCTCAAGGATAACATGGCTACAACGCAGAACCAGCAAAAGCTGTATGCCGACAGGGGTCGGGTGGAGAGACAGTTCGAGGTGGGGGACATGGTCTACCTACAATTACAGCCATATCGACAGTCGTCACCAAAGCAGAAGGGGGTTGAGAAGCTCAAGCCCCGCTTTTATGGGCCGTACATGGTGATATGCAGGATTGGACAAGTTGCATATGAGTTGGAATTGCCCCAAGGCAACAAAATTCATAACGTTTTTCATGTATCATGCCTGAAAAAGGCATTGGGGCAGCAAGTGACAGTGACAAATGAACTGCCACCCATGGATGACGAGGGGCATTTGGTATTGCAGCCAGAGGCTATCATTGATACCAGGGAGAGGTAGCTGCGGAGCAGGACAGTCCGGGAATTCTTGGTGAGGTGGAAGAATTTGCCGGATGAGGATGCCACTTGGGAGAGTGAGAAGGTCTTGTAGCATCCATCACTTAAGTTGCTTGAGGACAAGCAACATTTTGCCGGGGGAGACTGTAATATTCCTAATTAGCCATGGCTAATTGGAATATTCAATTTTGTTCAGTTTTTGCATTCTATAGTTATTTGTAAATAAAAAAGTGAGGACGGGGGACATAACTCACTTTTAGAATAAAAGTCACTTCCTAGTAGCACAATGTTGTGACTTAAAGGGGAGCCAAGGGGGCCAAAGGGGGACGCAGAAATGGAGCCCACGCAGACACATGGAGAGACTGCGCAGGAGACAAGGAACACGTGGCAAGAGGGGAACCACGCAGGAGGAGGTGAGACTTGGGATTGAGAGAGGTGAGGGATATAATAGAGAGAGGAGCCCCCTCATTTGGATCATTCAGTTATGTGCATTTTGAGCTAGTCGTTTCGACTTCTGAGCATGCTGGTTGTTTAGCTAGTCTGCAACACTATTTAGTGCATTGAGTGTCTCCATTCAGAGATCTCACCCTCATCCCCGGGGGACTTCTAGTGCCTGCTCGGGCAAGGTATTTCCATTGGCATTTGAGCAGTAGTTTTATCATCATTTCAGCAGCAGTTTCGTCAGCGTTTTGGACTGCGCAGCACTGAGAGAGGGACGCAGTTCTTTCTAGCAGTAGTGTTGGATCGGGGTTTTGCAAGAGGATTTATGCTGGTTGATTGAGCAGGGGACCAACCCTTGTCCATTGGAGGATTTTTGGCAGAGTTTTAGGCAGAGTTTAGAGGGGTTTCCTTTAGTGGCAGCTCAGAGCTTGGAGGAACTGCGCAAAACCCCAAGGGGGTGATTTCCGGGGTTCGGCTCTTCCAGGAAAGCTTTCTGGGTTTTCCTAGGTTTCTTGAGTAGAGCCCGAATCCAAAGTTTCAGTTTTTTCAGAGGAGGGGAGCAACCCCAAATCATCATTTGTTTTCTAGCAACAGCAGTAGCATAGTAGCGACATCGACGCAGAGAGGCCATTCTTTGTTATTCTAAGACTATTTCTTCACGTGCCTTGTGCAAGTCGAGGTGCCATCTTTTTGATCACCTCCTATACTTATCTTATTGCTCAGTATAATAAAATGGCTTAGCATTTTACACTGCATTTCTTGAGTATCTGCTTATATTTCCTGTTTACATTATTATATGTTGTGCCACAGTTATTTATCATTTTTGGGTTATTATATCATTTGCATGTATTTGGTTGGAGTTTTGCTGGGGGTTTGAGGAAAATTCCGGGTTAGGGATATTACATGGAGGATGTGGGTCACTGCATTAGGGAGAATTAATGTATCACAAATTGTGAGACTTCAATGAAGAATGATGGGCATGGCCAAATAGGTGTGCATACATATGGATATGGTTGATTTGGGGAACAAAGAGTGAAATAAGATAATGGGAAACTGACGGGAAAAGTACAATAAGCGATCACCTTTATAGGGCTACTCAACAAGTGCACCCATAAATCATGAGTCATAGTAGATCCACTTGCCAAAGCTCGCATATCACCGTAGGAGATAAGAATGTTTTGTGATACTTTCTTTCCCATACTATTTTTCTCTTTTCCTTACCCATCGAATGTTGAATGAAATCCTTTCCTTCTAGTAATAACCTTTCTCTAGTGGCTTGTGGATTATACTAGCCTCATAAGGTGTCGATAATTAATATGCTCTACCAGTTGAGTGATGCTTTGTTTTTGGGAGGGTCAATTGTGAGGGAAACCTAGGCCTTATATATTGAGGGTTTCTCAAAAAATTAATAGCATCCCCATTCATACTTTTACTAATGAACCCTTTTTCTTATATCCTCTCTCTCTCTATTTGTTTTCCTTGCCCCTTTCGTAGGCTACATCACCACCAATAGATCTCTCTAGGTAGTCTTCTCAGGTAGGGCCCGACTTGAGATGACTTCTGCTTAGATGGGACCAATCGCCACTGCTCTCCTTTGTCTATTAGGGACTTTGGTCTTGGTTGTCGCATCGTATAGACTGCAGCTATGGGATCACATCTCCAACCATTGCTCCAATGCTTGTTTCCACTCATCTATTGCATTCCCCAGTTCAAAACTAGGATTGTCAACTTTTTCTTCTTTCCTTCATGATTTTTGCTATGGAGTTGTAATTCTCACCTCTTTCATTTGCTATCTCAACTAGTGTGTCCACCTCTTACTTCTTGGCTTCAGTTGTTCATCTCTATTTTTGTCCCCTCTTGCTTATTTGGTTTAGTTTTTGGATCTTGGATTTAGTAACTTTGATCTCTCTTTCCTCAACTAGTTCATCCCTATCTTTTCCACCTCTCCTTCCTTCTCCTTCTCTCACCTTCACTCGCTTCTCACCCTTATTGAGATTTGCTATTGTTATCGCTTCCTTGTATGTGGAAAGGCATTTACTTTTATGTTGTAGGCTATGTTACCACAATCTAGCAGGCCTTAAGGAGGGAAAGCCTACGGGTCAAAGAGCTAAACTAAGTGATAACAATGGGATAATGTCCCATTATCACCACAACCAGTGTTCCCTTCTCTTTATGGAATTTCACCAATGGGAGGAGTCCCTGTAGATAAGCAATCATCTTTATGGAACTTCAAAAGGGTTTTCGCTCCCAATTAGAGACTTAGAAGAAAGTTGCACAAGATCTATGGTTTTGTGAATTATTGTGGTTAAAGTTATTCCTGAGATCAAGGCAAGGAGAAGAAAGGGCTTCTTATGATTTATTCCAATGAATACTGAGCTCATACAACCCTTGAAGAAGTCCCCAAGTCAAAGAATTTCAAACTAGGGTTTCTGTTCTAGGGCACACGTCTAGTGTGCTTTTTAGTTTTTCATCATAATGCTTTTTATGTTGGGTGCATAACTTAAGGGTTAGAGCTTTCTCTTATGATTTAGTATTTGATTTTACCTGTTGAGATGAGATAATGTATTGCTCATTAGGGTTGGGACATAAAAGGTTTCCTTTTAATGAAATGGAGTATCAAATGATCAGGAATCGGGTGATGACCAATGAGGAAGGTAGAGCTCATATTAAGATGTTTCCATTCTTTTAGTTGCATTAACTTCGAGGACAACGTTTCTCCTACTCAAGGAGTGTGTACAAGAGAGTGCCAAATCCTAATGAACCAATGACAAGTTAGACCCGAAGAATGGAGGTGGTATAGGGGGCTTGTAATGTGGTATGGAAAGTGGGAAGTATGGTGTAGGGAAAGATGAACATGCTATTTCAATCCATGTTTCCCTAGTGCCCCTCCTACAAACCTAAGGCCTTAAGGGAGGTCCCACTAGACTAGGGCTAAAGATTAACTTGCCTAGTAAGGTGAGAGAACAAATTTACAGTCAAGATCGATCAATCTTCTAAATCACCCCTTTATCGATACTAAATGCACAAAATAAACAAGTATAAGCACTCGATTGCAAAATGATCAAAGTACATTTTGAATAGAAGCTCACTTTCACCCAAGAGGGAATGTTGGATGGGGAGAGGTATGTGGTTGATGCAGATGGCGAAGGCATATAATCATCAAGAAATGGATATAAAAGGTTGATGGCTAGCTGGTTGTCCGAATGGCTATCAAATGCAAGAGAAAAGTTTTCTCCTATGGGGTTACACATTTCGGTGGGTAACAGGCACATCATAAAAAATTCCAACGCCCAAGATTATAAGCTCAACATTTCAGCATATGGAGGATCATCAATAGGTGCAATATCACGTGGAAGTTGCTCAAGGCCCAACGATAATCTCTGTTGGGGCAACAAGGTTAGATTGTTTTGGTTTTCCTCTCTTTCATATCTAGCACTTAGGTTAGTTATGTCATCAAAGGATATTTATGAGATAACCCCATGTTAGTTTGGTTTTGTTTTTTATTTGTTTGTTATGTACATGTGAATTGTAATTAATCTATGTCACTATGCATTTAATGAAGGGTAAAATATTAATGAACCTATTAGCATTCCCCTTTCTCATTTGCTTCCTCTTAGTTTTTCTTAATTTTCTCTAAAATAGAGTTGTAACGCCTCTATCCTTCTTCCCTGTGGTAGCATATTGCCTCACTTTAACAATCATGCCACATTTTGCTAATTTCACTAATGAGTTGTCATGAACTCTTCTATATCTCAGGGGAAGTCTCTCTAATTCTTTTTGGTGGCGAGGTATTTTAAATTTTCTAAATCCCTACCCTAGAGACCTATTACCACTCATATTAGCAGGCTTATAAAGGCCTGGCCAAGATTCCAAATGGTAAGCACACATCAGGTGGCCCTAATGTCACCTAAGCACACTTTCCTCTCACTTTTGGCAAACTCCCAAAATTCCATAGTGAGTATTCCAAACTACAAAAGCATCACCAAAAGTATTAGGATGACTAGAGCCTACAAACAATGAAATGATGAAGGTTAGGGTTTAAAGAGAAAAAATCTAATGTATGATATATTACTGTAGAAAACACAAACCAATGAAGAAAATCCTAAATTTATGAATGAAGTAACCTTGAAAAAAGAGCCATGATTGATTATGAAGGCCCTCAACAATGTTGGTATTTAAACCATGAAATGATGATTTACCTTGCATTTACAGACCCACAAACATGAAGTTTTGCGAAACAAACAAAGAAATGCTGAGACTAGGGCCTCGCATAAGCCCAAAAATGCTATAGAAACTTATGAATATGAATTTGATATGATATTATAATGAAATATAATGAAAATAAACATACTAGCACTTCAAAGTGTTGATTATTCAAAAAGTTATTCAAATCTAGAAATTGTTACTCAATTTTGGGGCAACAATTCCTGGGGGTGGAAAAATAAAGTGTCCCAATTAGTATGAAACATATTGCAATTGTTAGGACAACTAAAAACACTTCCAAAGGTGAGTGATACTCAATTAGAAAACTTAAGAAATGTTGTCGGGGATTAGAAAGGTTAGAATCAACTTTTCGTGTATCTTAAGGCAAGGGATTTTACGAATACTTGAGCCATAATTACTGAAGATAAAATCAGATTTTAAGTATGGGGGTTTACGCAGTGCATTATATTAGATATCATTTTGGGATTCAACTGCGTTAAGTAAGTCATTCACGTATGACCATTTCCATGAGAGGTAGTCGTAACTGACTAATTTCTCATGATTTTTTGAATAGTTCACTTAGCACT
>APFE030750718.1:104231-149107 GCA_000404065.3 Pinus taeda | reverse complement strand
TTAGATTCTACCTAGTTAATTTTTTATCATGTTAAGGAAACAATCATAGTACCTAAGGTGAAAATGTATATTCATTTTAAAATTTAAATATTTTGTAATAATTTTTGTCAATATAGACAATTTTAAGACTGAAATTCACAAAGAAAAATCATAACAACACTTCTCTACTAATCTCTCTCAAAACTACATCTCTCCCTAGACTTTGTAATTAATTTACATTTAAAAAATAAATATTCAAAACTAAAAACTACATCTCTCCTTAGTTTCAAATGTTATATAAAATCTTTTTTAATTAGTACATATTTAAAAACTATATATTCAAAACTTATTTTTATTCACACCGAACCAAGTTTTCTAATGACGGTCTAAAATCCAAAACCCTAGTAGAAAAAAAAATTCCTTCCCACATGATAGGCTTCTTTGCGCTCAGATTGTTGGGAGGATGATACTAAGATGTACAAACTGGCAATTCAAAAAATATTGTAAGATAAAGAATAAATAAGTTAATTAAATTATAATTTTTTTGAGTTGAATTGCAAGCCGTAACCCTCGAAATTTAACAAAACATTACTTAAATCATGATCGAGCTATTTACCTGCTCGCAAATAGTAAAATCACATCTTCCTTCTTAGCTCTTTCGAATATATGTAGGGCTCTACATTTTAAGGACGTCGCTTTGAAATGTTGAGCATTTTTGCAAGGTAGAAAACTTTTCTTTGACTGATGTGAGGGGTTCTCACTTATTTTCAACTAGGGCTTATTATCATTGTTTTTCTTGGCCGCAGGAGTTTTAAGGATGATTTCTATTGCGAACATTTATGCGCTATAACCTTTCATGCTGATTTTCACCATGTAGATTTTATTAATATGTTCTTTTAATATGTAATGTTGGATATTTTATGCTTTTTAGTACTAAAAAACTTTTGGTTTGGGAATATTGTTGATATAGTTGGGGCATACTTAATGATGGACATGGCTATACCTGTACAATTTTTTACAACAAAAAAATGGGAGAATTATATCTCCAATACTCATATTTGTTCATCTCCATCTAAAGATAGGTAGGATGAGTAAAAAACATTTCACAGAATCCATGCTCTAACATAACTACTTGGAAACTATTTTACAAACTAATTATATAACAAGATACATAGATAGATTCCTAATTTTTTAATAGGCCTCAAAGGAAGTACCCAAACTCAACGAGAAAGGATTGTAATCCCAATGCTTTGTTCCATTTAAATTCTTGTTCTCACATTTCTTTCCCAAATTTCCTTCCTCTCATGATTGGCATAGAGCTTAATGTTTGTTTAGCTACGCTTGCATAAGTGAGAGTTATAATATCTACCTTTGTTACCCCTAGGCTGAGGGAACATCTTCCCTCACTATCTCTAATCATTGTTCCTCCCATGGATTATTAATTTGTTGTTTCACCATTTTTCCCTTGTATTTCTTCTCAATTTTTACATTTTCACCTTTTTTATTTTTTGCACTTATCTTCTTCATGTCAATTCTCTAAGAACTTATTGTGGCTCATTTCCCACTCCTCACTCATATATTTATGTTCCAATAAATGAGAAATATATTTATATTCCATATGAGTAATATACATATTTCAGTCCTCGAGGGATTGCTTAGTAAACAAGTCTCATAGTCACTACAAGAAATACTCATTATGACTCCAATACATTGTCACATGTAGGATTTCTCCCTACCATAATTGACTTTCCATGAGAAATATCTTTATATTCCATATAAGGAATATACTTGTTTTGGTTCTTAATGGATTGATTAGCAAGGCTTCAAGCCATTACAAGAAAAACTCATTATGAACTTTGTTAGCCCTTTACAAAGCCTTTATTATTAAGTGAAATATTCGCCAAGATCTTATAATATTTTATAATCCAATGAAAGATTCACCATGATTTTACAACATAATATAATTTGGTGAGAGATTCGCCAAAAAAATTATATATACATATTATATTATTGATAAAATTGCCTTCCATTTTTCCTATGTATCATGGCGATTCGCCCATTTATTATATATATAAATTTAGGGGGGTTATTAAAATTTTCCCTGATTTCGAGTCTGCAGGTTCTCTAGGCTGTAAATGGGTAGAAAATGGTTGAGCAGAGTCCCTGGGGTTTAGAATTCATCTGTAGAGGTCTTTGCAATGAAATAACAGTGATAAGAGTGAAAAGGGGGCTTCTTTGGCTTTTAACAGACAACGGTTAAGTTTGGGTGCGGGATTAATAAATGAATAGTGGGCGGTTTGCTTTTACGCGGGGAGGCAGTTTGATGTCACATCGCACCACTTTTGAGTGAACGACAATATTTTTTTAGAGCACGCAATATAATGTGGGGCTCCCATGTAGTAAAATAGCACTCCATCGAAATCACGAACCTCACATGCTTTTCAAATTTTAACTATCGAACGATGGGAGCACATGATATGGATGTGGGCCATCAGATTTAGGAGCAGTTGATCGGAGGGCTATCACGCGGAAATGTTGTAAGGACTAAGTTTGGGTGTGATTGGCTAGGCCTGGGATTAATAATGCGACATGTTACATATAATCAAAGTTTTAGTGAGGGCCAAGGATTTATATGGTGGGGGAGTAGTATACATAAAGTGGGACTATAGGTTAGGAAATAACTTAGGATACGAGGGTTTAGTGGGTTTTTAAGGGAAAAATGGAAATTAATAAGGGGAAAATTATTTCTAGAAGGGTAATCCATACATCAAAGTGTGAACTAAAGGGGGAAAAGGGTTAAAATGAAGGGAAAGGGTTATTACAAGGGGAAATGAAGAGGGAAGGTACTTTTGAATCAAGAAGGGGAAATTAGTGAATAAAAAGTAATGAAGGGTTAATGAAGGGAAATTATTAAACTAGACATGTAGGCATTTAGTGAAATGAGGGGAAATTAGTGAATAAGCTTCAGTATTCAGGCCTCGAATCATATAGAACTTTTTAGGGTAAACACCTAAAGTAATACACAATTTTTGTCAATGTCCTACTTCCTTTTATAGTTCCTCCTGCACATGAAACATAATATTTAAGCATGATAAATGTGCATTTAAGCTAGCAACCTTGTGCATTCGAAAACCTCTTCTACCTACCCTTTATTTACCCTAGCATTTTATCTTCATTTAGTAGGTGCATTTGAGCTTGCTGACCCTTTATTCCTTTTTCTTTGATAAGAAAACTATCTAATTCTAACCTTATAACTTCCAAGGGCTCAGATTAAACTAATGATCCCCTTATTATTCTCTACATAACTACTAATATACCAAGATTAAATAGTTTGGCTAGATCTTCATTCTCTATCTACCAACATGAAATTTAAAGCATGAATGGATCAAGATTAAACTATTTGACCACCATGGATTGTGGCATTTTGACAAGCTGCACACAATCTTATTTTGCAAGGCAAGTAAAATGTAGTGACATTTGAATTTGCATCACTTTTTGAATCTGTTTTGATCTCTTTTTGGTGCAGTTCATATTTTTTTTTCCTTTTTAATCCTTTTCTTTTAGTCCTTTGATTTTTCTTTTAGGACTTACCCTATTTACATTTTTATTTTTAGTATAGGAAAACATTTTTTTGAAAGCAAAAGCATGTACAATATTACAAGATTGATCATAGCCAATTCAAAATTATGAATTTTATTATTATAGGACCCTAACAGTGGCTCCACATGGAGATGGCATTTCCTGGTGAAATGTTAAGAACTTTAAGATGAGTAGCCTTTTGAACATTGACTGTGCTTGGCTTGTAATTTCTTCTCTGTGATCTGCTTTATTCATACATATGATGGTGCACCTTTCAATGCTTAGGGCCTTCTCTTTGGGCTTCAACCTCAAAAGATAATCATCCAATCCAATCTAAAATTTGCAATGTTATATATAATGAGAAAATTAAACAAAATGAACAAATGCTAATCTGGGGACAAGTAATGCTTCACCATTCTACCATTGACTGGTCCACTAGGTAGATTTGTTCCACCTAGCTACCTCAAGAAAAATGTATTGTTACCTCTGTAACCATAAATGATATAAGGGCCTTTCCATAGGAAATCAAATCTACCATGTTTACCCTTTTATTCTCTTATGGAATCCCATTTTAGCACTTTCTCACCTATGTAAAAATCATTAGCTTTGGTTTTATTGTCAAAAATCTTTTTGATTTTGTCTTGGATCACCTGGGATTTGTTACACAAAAAATTGTCACCATGACTTTCTACAGTTTGTGTGAGTCCATCACCACTCATACATACCTCCTTTGCAAGTCTTAAGCATCAGCTCTTCATGTCAAGCCTTGAAAATGGGAGAAAGACCTTAAAAATATCTCAAATCCTGGTTTTGTACTTTCTCCTAGCATTGCCTGCGGTACCGAACCCAATGGTCATGGCTCCTGTGAACCTAACCGCTCTCTCTGTTAAGTGATGGGTGCGAACACCTGTAAAAGTTAAAAAGGCGTGAGTTCATTCTTAAAAACTCACCTTGGGTCACTTCTGGACGCTTCTAGAAGGAATATTATGCTGGCAAGTCCGCTCCACCTTGGTTCATCCATTACATAACTATGGGAGCTAACTCCATGATATGAGATGCTTATCCAATTGAAGGAGGAACTTATCCCTTCAATGGTCGACTTGCAACCTCCTCCATTTGCACTATAAATTCAGGCATTGGGCTGGTTGTAGTAGAGGTTGAAAGCTGAAGATTCTTGAGGGTAAATGCTGCTGGAAATTGGACTTCCTTTTTGAGCTTGTGAGAGGAGAGATCACATACCTTTCATTTCATTTAGGAAGTGAGTGAGGCTTGTCAAAGTAGAGGAGATTCTGGACCCTGGAAAGAACTTGTGCAACATCAAGGCAAAGGTTGTAAAGTTCTTTTATTCATAAAGTTAATACAATCAAGTTTATTTTTCTCAATGAACTGTCTCTAATGGTTTATTTTATGAGCTCCTTGGTCTTCATAATGAACATGTTTTATTATATTATCTATGCATGTGTTCTTTGATGTGTGTTTGCTTGTGTATGCAGGTTATTACAAAGGAACTGCTACAAGCTGTTGGAATAAAGCTGCCACAAACAAGCGTTGGACCGAGGTAGGGTCTATTACACCTCATAGTTTTCATTTATGAATTGAAACATGTTTAGAGAAAAGTAGATTTGCTTGTGCTGCTTGTTGCTAGATATCATTTGATACTAGGGAGGTCGGTCTTGTCTCCAAGAACAATTTATCCGGCCAACAAGATTTGACATAGACTTCTTCCTTAGTTTGCTAGAAATGTATTGTTTGATTTATCCTCCTTTGGATATCATTGGATTCTACCTGCAGTTATTGAATCATTTTCATCACTGGTACTCCTAAAGAGGATGGAAAAACAACATCCATTCCATACACTAGTTGATAAGGAGATGTACCAATGGACTTTTTTATAGTGATTCTATTTTCCTATAACGCATTAACCAACTTTTTGTTCTAGGTCTTCTTATTGTATTCTAATAGTTTCTTGATGATGTTAACAAGGCTTTTGTTTGAGGATTCTGCAAGTCCATTACCTTGAGGGTAATAGGCAGTAGAATGACCAAGGGTAATGTGATATTTTTTACAAAATTCTATCATTTTATTGTATTTGAAAGAAGCTACATTATCAGTAATGAGATTGTGTGGGCATCCAAATCTTCAAATGATATTGTTTTCAAGAAATGAGATGATGACAGAATTTGTGGCTTGTCTAGAAGGGATGGCTTCTATCCATTTGGTGAAGTAATGAGTAGCTACCAAAAGCCATTTATGTTGGTTTGAGGAGAATGGGTGAATTTCACCAATGAAGTCTAAACCCCACTGCTAAAATGGAATTTCTATGGAGATGGGTTTTAGGGGACAAGGTAATAGCTTTTTCTTGCCTTCAAATATTTGGCATTTGTGACAGGAGCTCACATATTTATTGACATCTTCAAAAAGGGTGGACCAATAAAAACCTGCCCTTAAAATCTTATCAGTAGTTTCTTTCCAGTATAGGTGTCCTCCACAATCTCCTGCATCAAATTCTTGAATAACTTTTTCAGCTTCATCTTTTAATAAACAATTCAACAAAATACCACCATTATCTTTCCAAAGAAAGCATTGTCTATGATACAATATTTCACTGATCTCATTTTCAAGAATCTACCTTTAGTTATAGATAAACTAGGAGGAGATTGTAAATTTAGTAAAACAAATATGATATTTGTATACCAAGGTGAATCTAAAAAAGCTTCAGTGGTCTACGGAGTCGCCATCTCTTCCTGATCATCTAGAGAATGAATGAAATTTATATCTAAGGCCTCACAGTTCGATTTAGCCATGATTTTAGCCAAACCTTGGCCTTCGATTAGTCTTTTGGGCTTTATTTCAATATCATATTCCAAAATAGTGGCAATCCATTTGCCTCTCTTTCCTTCAGGCCCATTCTGTGTTAGAATGTCCTTTACTACTGAATTTGGAACATATGAAATGATGTGTGAGTATAAAATGTACACTCTGAAATCTTGAATAGCCTGCACTATAGAAAGTATATGTTTTTCCAGTATATTATACTTTAGTGTAGCATCTCTCAAAGATTTTATGAAAAATGCAATAGGTTGCTCATAACCTTGATCATTATTTTGCAACAAGATTGCTGCAATATTGTGTTCTGAAGCAAAGGAATTTTTTTTTTTTTTTTTTGAAATCAGGGCTTATGAGGATAGGTGTTTTAGTAAGGGATTCTTTGATTGCCTCAAAATACTTCTTAACCTCTATTGTCCACTTAAGTGTTGAATCTTTCTTTAACATTTAATTCAATTCTCCAATTAGTTCTGCTAAGTTAGAAATGAATGTTCTAAGAAAATTTATTTTACCTAAGAATGATTGTAATTCTTTGATGTTCCTAGGGTGAGTGATATTTATGATTGCCTCTATTCTAGCTGGATCAATTCTAGTGTCCCAAGAGTTTACCTTCTTCTAGCCCAAAGAGTGTCTTTTTGGGATTCAAGGAAATACCAAATTTTCTGCATTTAATAAAAACTCTTCTTACGTGATCTAGATGTTCATTATCTGATTTGGAAAACACTGTGATGTCATCTTGGTAAACAACTAGAAAGTCATAGATTTCTTTTGCAATAGTTATGTCCATTTCTCTTTGGAATGTTGCTATAGCATTCATTAATCCAAAAGGCATCTTTAGATACATGAAAGTTCCACAGGGAGTGGTAAATGCAGTCTTTGTTTGATCCTCTGGTTGAACTAATATTTGGTTGTATCCAAAGAATCCATCAAGCAATGAAATTTTGGATGACCCTACTACCCTCTGGAGAATGTGGTCCATTTTAGGGAGGGCGATAGTTATCTTTCAATGATATTTGTTCTAGTTTCCAAAATCAACACAAAGTTTGATTTTTCTTGTTTTCTTTCTACTGGTGACTAAGCTAGAGACCCAATCTGAATATCTAATAGGTGCTATAATTTGTGCCTCATACATCCTTTTTTTACTTATTTTTCAATTAATGGTATAAGAAATGAATTAATTCTCCTAAGTTTTTGTTTAAATGGTTTATGATCTTCTTTGATGGGTATCTTATGTTGAATAATATTGGTGTCATAATACTTGAGGTCTTCATAACTCCAGTCAAAGACATCTTGATATTCATAAAAAAAACTTATGTATTTCATCTTTTCAGCTAGAGGTAAGGCTTTGGATAATTTGATAATCTTAGGTTTTTCTTCTGTTCCTATGTTACATTCTTCCGTGTCTAATCTTAAAGGCCCCATCTTTTCTTTTCTAGCTACATCATTTGAATCAAACAAATCTTTTAGTGGGACTAATACCTTAGGCAAAAAGTTATTATTGAGGTTTAAGATCTCAGAATCATCATTAACTAATTATTCTTTTTTACTTTTTCTAACTTATCTATTTCTACTTTAGTGAATTTAGTGGGTTTATCTACAATATTTACATCTATCTTATCATCCATGATGTCATCTACTATACAATCAATATCTATGTTACATTTTTGGAATTCTTCCTCAGCATTCATAAAATCATAGATTTGAGAATCTTGTGAAAAAATCTGCCAATATTTCAAATTGTCAATTATAACAGGCCTGTGTCTTACCTTTGCAGTGTACTGGTGATTGGGCTGAAAGGGTAATCTACAAGTGCTAGCAAAAGTAGCCAAACTGTGAGCTTGCATGTTTAGTTTCCTAGGAATAACAACAAAATAAATTTCAAGTAATTCTTTAATCAGATCTAGAACAATTTCTTTGTATTAGCTAAGCCTAGTATTATTTACAGAATAATCTCCTCTTATTTATTTTAAGATTAATTCAGAGTCTCCCAAGATAGAAACTCTCTTGGCTCCAAGGTTTCTCACAATTTGCAATCCTAAGATTACATCTTCATACTTTTCCATGTTGTTTGTGCATTTAAAGTTTAACCTAAAGGCATGACCTTCAGAATGATTATTTTCCATATTATGAATCCAAACTCCTGCACCTGCTCCTAATCTGTTTACTGAACCTTCAAAGTCTAACTGCCACCTAGATTCATGAAATATATTTTCACTGCCTGGTTCTTTATGTTATTGTTTGACAACATTGTCATTGTCCTTTTCAATGTTTGAATTACATAAAGTGAAAGAATCCATATCAGAATGTACATAATAAATATGATAGTTCTCTAGTTTATTTGTACTACTGACCATGTATTCCATTAAAGTTTCTCTATAAAGCTTTGTGGGCTGACCAAATACTGAAATTCTGGCGTAAGACATGTCTAATTGAAGAGATACCTGCAATTTTGCTCCCCATGAGTGAGACAATATCATTCCATACTTCGGAGTGATATCAACAACTACAATATCCATGACAATGGTCTTACCTGGGCATTGAACTAGAGTGACAAACAAGTCTTTTATTAGGCCTAGGCACTTGAATTTACTTGAATCAAAAGAGGAAATATGTTTGTATGGCCTGGTTATATCTAACTCAAATGTTTCCATGATTTCTTTAGGCATTAAGTTATGAGATGCTCCTAAATCTAACATAGCATTGTGAAATATTTGATCATGAATAGTCAAGCTAATGTAGAATGGAGGAATACCACTTTGTTCATGTTTTCCATTTACCTCAGGACCAAAGATTAATTTTGGCTAGTCATTATTTAGATTAACAGAGTCTTATCCTTCATCTACATTCAGTGTTTTAATAATTTGGGCTTTGTATGAATCATTTCTTATCAATTCTGTTAAAGGAACTCATATTTTTAATTTGGAAATTTATTTTTCGATATTAAAGGGAGTATGTGTTTTCCCTAACTGAATAATTTCTTCCTTGGCAATTAGAGTTTGTGTAGTTTTATCTTTCTTAAATTGAGTTGGTAATTCGGTTTGTGTTTGGTTATCCTTTGTTTTACTATTTTCAATTCTTTGTTTTGGAACAGTTTAGGAAGCAATTGAAATCCGAGTAGCATTTGAAGCTTGGACACCCTTTGAAGTTTTAACAACAGCTAATTTTTTAATATCAGCTGAAGTTTTAACAATAGTATCTGTAATGTCTACAATTTTTGGACTCGCTGGAACCTTTGGAGTTTTTTGGGTTTCCCTAGAGAGAATTTGTAGCACTTTGGTTGTAGGAGCTCCCACTATTTTCTTGGTCTGAGTTTGGATAGTTTTGTTAGTGGGGGCTTCTAAGTTTTTTTCTACTCCTAAGGTTATGTTGCTTATGAACTTCATTAATAGCAAATTCATAACCTTGTTTATAATCGAAAGACTCTCCAGATTGTAACTGTAATTGTTGTAACATGCGTAATTCCTGTTCTTCTTAGGTAAGAAAAATAGTATTACCATCATTTATTTGCATTAAGTTAATATGAGTGTCTTCATATTCCTCATTCTGGTGAGAACTTTCAACTTAGTTTTCCTATAAAGGTGGTCTAATATGTTGATCGGGTGCCCCTCCTCTAGGCTTACTAGTATTGTGATTCTTCCTAAAGTTTGGATTTCTTATCTAAGGGCATTTTTGTTGATTTTCCCATTGTGGTTTTCTTTCCATAATTTCTAATCTATCCACTAACTTTTATAAACTTTTAGCCAAAGTATCTATATTAACATCTGAAGTGGATGGTTCCTCCTTAATGGTAACTCTCTTTTCATTCCTCATTCTAGCTCTTTTAGCCAATAAGTTAGCTTCTACACTAACTGAATCACTTTTCATTTGTTCTAAAGTAGAAGAATTTCTTTCTATCAATTGGTAAGATATATCAATGTCAAAAACATTAGGGAATTTGATTAGTGCCAAGTCTGGTGGAGGTTTGATATTTGCAAGGATTGCATTGTAAATACTATTAAGCCTAGTAAAATAATCATGAACAGATCCATTAGGAGCTCTTCTAATGTTTTTTTATTCAGATAATATTTGTAAAGGATTTTTCTTCCTGTCCCATATATTGATGAACAATATATGAAAAGAAGGTAAATCAACAATATGACGAGAAAGTAAACCTTTAAACCATTTCTTTACATATCATGCTAGTGTTTGTGCCAATAATCTCATTTGTACATCTTCTTCATCAGTTTCATGTAATTCAAAGTAATCATTCATTTTATTTACATGTTGTTGTGCAGTATATTGACCAGTACCATCAAACTAAAAGATTTGACTCTGATAGTCTTAGGGCATGGCATGTACTTGAGCTGGTAAGGTCAAAGGAACATATTTGACAACCATGGATAAGATTATAGCTTGGCTAGGAGGTAAAGTAGTAGTGCTGGAAGATGAACTTGAAGGGCATACAAGTGAGCTTGAAGGACTAGAAAATGTAGCAGAAGTACTAGAAGATGAACTTGGAGTATTTGGAGATGGAAATAAAACTCTGGGTTGAAGAGGGAGCTTGGGGATGAATGATTCTGTGGAATGAATTGTAGTGGAAATAATGGATGAGGTGGTACTAAATAAAGATGAATTTATAGATTTAGAAGGAATTGTAGAAGGCTTAGGAGTAGCAGCAATTAGGGTAGCTAAATCAATTAACTACTGAAAGTAAGCTCTATGTGTCTTATCAAATTTGAGGTTAAAGCTTCAAGTTTTTCAAAGGTGTTTACAACATGTCAATCTAAATTAGGATCTATAGTAGTCTTCTTTAATTCAATAAATTGAAGAAAAGCAGAATCTATTACAGTATCATGAACTGAAGTTTCCGATTTGGTACAAAACAATGAATGGTCAAATGATAAATCAAATTGAAGATCCTCTAAGTTTGATAACTCTTTAGGAAGTGAATTTTCTTTGGTTAGCTGACTAATGCTCTCTTGACTTTCTACTTTATTTTTTTTCTCAAGATTTTGTCTGGATTATCAACAATTATAGTAGGGTTTGGATCTGGATGTGCCCTCGTATAGTCGTGGGTATAGTATGTTCTTTTGGAAAGCAGAATTTTAATTTTTTGATTTTTTATTGAAATATTTTACAACCCTAAATGACCTTAAGGTGCAAAGATGAGATTTAGGATTTCCTTTAAGGTTTATTGAACTGAGCACTCGTTCCCCAGTATGGTCGCCACTATGTTATCACTCTAAAATTTCCCTAAGGTTGTCATGAAAGAAATAATAGAGGCAACCACAAACCTACTTTTGAGATTAGGATCTAGCCTACCTTATTCTCAGAGACGTCTCTCTCTTAATGATTTAACTTTGTTGAGTTAATTTATTTTAGGCTACTTATTTAATCTTGGTTGGTTTTTTATTTCATTTTGTGGTGGAATCACTAATTTAGATGGATAGATAAGTGTATTTTTACCATTGGGCCATGGATTCCAAATGTTCGAAAGATAGTGTTCACAGGGCAAGGTAGGTGAGTAATTTTAAATCTTTTAGGCTGGATGGTGAAGTGGTTTTTCAATCAGGGTCAAGGAGCAGTCAAGGATTCCTTAAATTGTTGGCATTATGATGTGTGTGTTGTACTTGATGGAAACGCACTTGTAGAAGAAAAAATCACTTGTATATGGTAACTAGATGAATCCACAGAAGAGATATCAAATGTGACAGTTGTTGTGACAAAATGCAAGGCAGTTCAAAGGAATTAGTTCAGAAGTAATCTACAATCACAACTCTCTCATATGACAATTCATAGTACAACAGATTAACAACAAAGGATTATAGATTAGACTCCAAAGAATGAAGAAAGAGAGGTATATGCAAGTTCACTTTGTCCAAGGAGCGTATGCACATGGGTTAACAGAAAAAATGAGCGTATAACGTATACATGCACTTTCACAAGAGTAAAAACGCGTACATGTTGGAAAAATAAGTTTTTGGTCTAAGGTATTTTGATCCAAGGTATTGGTCCAAGGTATTTCATCTGAGGTATTGACCCTAGATATTTGGTCCAAGGTATTGAGAAAGGCCTAGAACTATATAAGGAGGAGAAGATCATTAGGCCAAGGTTTGCAAGTATTGAATATCTGATGAAGTGTGAGATCAAGTATGTAGGTTATGGGTTTCTGATGCTTTGCTTGATCTGAAATAAGGATGCACCTATGTGGTTGATGATGGATGATGGATCAGAATCATAAGACCTGAAATGCATTATCATTATGTGGTTTGATCATGGATAGTCTAGATCTAAATACTAACGCATGTTTTATTTTGCAAATGTTATGATCTAGGTATGACTAGATGTTGAAATAGTTGTGAAGTTTTTAAGTTAGTATTTTCATATCTGTACATTGGTTCACTTTGGTAAAAGTGTGCATACACGTTGGTTCAGCTCATCAGAGTAGCGTATACATTATGAAATATGATATTTGAATATGCAGTGGTTGTTGCAGAGTTCTGGGTTCAACTCTAAGTTTTGATGACAGTATTCTGAATGTTCAGATTGGTTGATTGTGATTTGCTTCAGTGATGATGGGCCTTCAGTGATTCAATTGTGTGTTATTTAGAGATTGATGATTGAGTTTCAATGATTGGTTAATGCAGATGTATCTGATGGTTGTATTGTAGTGGTGATTGATTTTGAGCTTCAATGTTGTTGATGGGTCCAATATTAAAATTGGATGAAACGTGGTCTTCATATTGTAGTGTTGTGTTCCAGGAGTATCCAGTCTGAAAATTCATAAAACGTGGTCCATGGAGGAAGCGAGAAGGTCATAGCCTTTTGTAGGTCGGTGTCTACATACTAGTAAACATATCGGCTAGTACAAGAGCCAGGGGGTTAGAGCTCCCTTCAAGTAACAACTAGAAAACGAGTGAAGGTTGGAGCCTTTAGTTGGTCGGTGCCTACATACAAGTAAACGAATCGGCCAGTACAAGAGCTAGGGGTTGTACCCCCCTTCTAGTAGAAGCTGGAGAACGAGAGAAGGTTGTAGCCTTCTACAGGTGGGTGCCTACGTACTGGTATGAGTCTGCACCAGTACAATATTGTAAATGGGTTTTTCATATATTAAAAGAAGACAAAAATAGGTGGTTTTTGTCTTGCATTGGGTTTCCACCTTAAATCTTGGTGTTCATGTGTGTTTCTTATGTGTGATGGTTTGTTCTGAAATTACTACACATGGTTACTATTTATATGGTTAATAAAGTACTGATGCATAGATTAAAGATCAACATATGATGAAGTAACTGAATCAAAGTTTGTTGAATATACGTTGGTTGCCTTAAATAGAGTTGCATGTGCATGCGAGTTACCTTCATTGGAGTAGCGTATATAAATTTGAGTATGAAAAGAAAAAGATTATTGATTTGACTAATACTGATTCACCCCCCTCTCAGCATTATTTCCAACAATTTGTATCAGAGCAGGTCCTTTGACAAAATCTTGATCGTTTGAAGGAGATTCGTAGAAACAATGGGAAAGAAGAAAGCACCTCAAAAGAAAAAGGCGGCTCAAAGGAACTATGACAGTGGGAGAGTCGATTGGGGATTATGTGGAAGAACATCTTCAGATTCAGAATCACCTGAGAATGAAGATGAATAAGCAAAAGAACTATCAGGTATGAATTTTTTATCCTCTGGTGATACATTTTTCTATCCATTTTAAGATGATGAAAGTGACAGCGAAACAACTGAATTTGCTCTTATGGGTGAAAGAGAAAGATATCAAATAGAGGCAAAATTTAAAAGGGTCACAGACAAAATTAGAGATCAACAAGATCTATTGGACAAAAGGTAATGTGCCTTCAAAGAAGAAGCTACCAAACTAAAAGCTCAACTAGAGGAACGAAATAAAGTAAGGAAGAAATACAAGGAAAAGGAAGACCAATGTCAAAAGCTGCAGGATGAAGTGACATCATTAAGAAATGAAGTAAATAAAAGAAGCACAATAATCAAGAAACTTAAAGATAGATCTAGTTACTATGAAAGTCCTGAAGCTAAGATCCTCTCTCTGAAATAAGATCTTGAAAAATCAAATAAGGAGAATGAAGAACTATTTCAAGTTCTTGGAGAACAAGAAAAAGAAGTTCTCGAATTAAGGCAACAAATGGAAGAAGGCGAAAAGATGAAGAAATCATGAAGAAACAATATTTTGAAAAGGAAAAGAAATATTAGGTTGAGGTAAATATCCTAAAAGGTAAATTAGAAGAAAAGAATAGGCTTTTACGATTTCAAGATAGTACCAAGATTTTGGATGATATTCTTAGTAGCCAAAGGTCTCCTTCCATCAAAACTAGTCTTGGCTTTCATGAATCTGTTGAAGGTGAATCTATCTCAAAAAGTGAGGCAAGGAACTCTAATGAAAAATCTAAAATGCTCAACAAGGAGATGAGAGGTCAACCCCATCAACAACCAAGGAAAGAAATTCTTCAAAGAAAATCTTTTACTCCTAACTATGGAAGTGATAGTCGGTCATTTCCTCAAATGAATAATGTTGAATGTTTTATATGTCCTAATATTGGACATGTTGCAGAGAGATGCGGAAGTAGAATGGTTCAAGACCATCACATAGTAAGATCATCAGCTTCCAAGTACTTTAAGGGGTATTGTTTTTCTTGCAATATGCTTCGTCCCAAAGCCATTGATTGCTATAGAATAAATATGAAACATGTAAGATGTTATGCATGTAACAAGTTTGGACATATAGCAAATGAATGCAGGAGAAAATTTTGGGCACCATACGAAAAGGAGAAAACATCATCACACTCGAAGATATGGAAGAAGAAGGAAGTGCAGTCAGAAAAATGTGGCCTGGAATAGTGTACAGACATAACAGACTCAAGGGGAGCTGAAAGTGTGAAACTTCAATGTTCTAAATCACATACACAAGTTTCGTGTATAAAAGTTGCTTATATACAGGAGTTAGAAGCTACACAATTACGTATATGTGGTTTGAGGAAAAATGCAGTGTGAGAGACTCAAAAAAATTGATTTGATATGATGCAGACAATTATCAATTATCTTTTATGTCATGATGATAGATGACTATAGTCTGTGGATGTTATCTAGAAGTGTTTTTCCTTGCAAGTTGTTGATAACTTGATGTATATCTGATTGATGATGATGCCTTGATACTTCTTACTGATAAATGTAATGATTAGATGTGACAGTGAACAGGTGGAATAGGTGCAGGAGGAGAAAATGTTATGCTTCTAATAAAGTATTGTTGGCATTATGTTTAGAAGTCTTTGGTACCTAATCAATGATGATGATGCTTATATGGCTAAATGATACATCTTTCTATGTTACAGTTATGAGTTGCCCATGATAAAATCTCAAATGATACTTGGATCACATAGTTGGTTTTCAGATCAGATTTATGGATGATTGTGATTGAGGTTTTGCTGATGCATATAGTACATATATGTTTCTTACATGGTGATATTCATAAGGACAAGGAGAAGTACAAAGCTTGAGGACACAACTTCATTAATAGATGATGAACCACTCATTTCTTTTATGTTGCTGTCATCATGCCTTCAAAGATGCATAAAGTTCATATGGTGCAGTTAGGATGCAAGATTCTTATAATTCTTGGCTCTCACATCATTGAGGATTGTTGTTGATGATATCAAGAAATCTTGACAAATGACCATGAGCTCATGGTTTTCTAGATACATATTGCTATCACTTTGATGGATATACAATATGCTGGATACATGCATGATTACTTGCATATTGATAAATATTATTGGTTGGCCAAGAGAATGATGTTATTGCAGGCATAGCCATTTGAAGACATGGATATTCAGATACATGGCTTACTTATTCACGTAATGACGATGAATTATTACTTTGATATTCACATTTGTTGACACTTATTAGATGTGGGATGTCCCCCTATTGATGATACATGGTTGATATATTAAGGGTTCTTGTGGAAAGATCATGTAGTTTGATGATGTCTATGGCATTTTCACATATGATATGATGTGAATGATTTTGTGTTACTACTTGGAGTTATGACATATTCTTAGTTGATTCATGGGAGGTTATGATAAGGCTCTTTCTACTAAGGAAAGGAAGAAAGTTGATCTTGATGAGATCAAGAAGGTGAGTTGATAACTATATACGACATACTTAGTCACAGGTTGATGATATTTACTGTCATATTTTCAGAGCTGATGATGGACATATATAGGTTACAAGTCTAGATGTTGTTAACAGATGCTTATGGTTGGTATTAGGCAATGGTGCAGATAATACATGGTGTATGATAGTTGATGATTACTATCATGGTCTTGTTTAGATATTTCGTCTCTATTATAAATGTCATGCATATCATTTGATGTAAAGGGCATATAAAGACCCATGATGTAATAATTTGTCTCTATCGTTTGATGAGTCCTTTTTGGTCATATGATGTAATTTGTACCCCCACTATGCATGGGAAGGATGATGTAATAATTGCTATATGTCAGTCCTGTTGGTATATCCCCACTTGGTTGGGAGGATGAGTCAAAATCAGTATATCCCCACTTGGTTGGGAGATTGATGTATGTATGAGTCATTGATGATAGAAAGGTCAAACTCACATAGTTGAGTGATAGAGTCATGTTATTGTTTTGGAAAATATTTGCAGACTCTGCATGTGCTCAAGGGGAGCATGGATGATATAGTGCATCTCAGCATAAGCAAAGGGGAGTTCAATCAGAGAATTTAGCATGTGGATAGGGGAAGCATGATCACTATTTATATTCAGCTATTAAGATATGAAAGTCTTCATTTTTGTCAGCCCTTTTCTCTTGATATCAAGGGGGGAGAATATCTTGGTCCACCCTTTGCCCTTGATGTCAAAGGTGGAGAGTATTTTGGTGTTGCTTGTTATCTCTACCAGTTTCTAATCCTTGCAGTAATCAACACCAACATGGTCGCCATCAAGTCCAAACGAGGAGATTGTTGGCATTATGATGCATGTGTTCTACTTGATGGCAACCCACTTGTAGCAAAACAACTCACTTGTATATGGTAACTAGATGAATCTACAAAAGAGATATTAGATGTGACAGTTGTTGTGACAAAATGCAGGGCAATTCAAAGGAGTCAGTTCAGAAGTAATGTACAATGGCAACTCTCTCATATGACAGTTCATAGTACATCAGGTTGACAACAAAGGATTATAGATTAGACTCCAAAGAATGAGTATATGCAGGTTCATTTTGTCCAAGGGGCGTATACACGTGGGTTAACAGAACAAAATGAGCGTATAACGTATACATGCACTTTCGCAAGAGTAAAAGCGCGTACATGATGGAAAACTAAGTTTTTGGTCTGAGGTATTTTGATCCAAAGTATTGATCCAAGGTATTTGGTCCGAGGTATTGACCCTAGGTATTTGGTCCAAGGTATTGGTCCTAATTGGTTTTGGTCCAAGGTATTGAGAAAGTCCTAAAACTATACTACTAGTGTAACCCCTTATTCTTATTAGTACAACCCCCTTATTATATTGTTGTACCCATGTAGTCCCCATATTGTTACTATTGTGCCCATAGAAGCCCACTATTGTTGTTTATTGTGCCCTTACATTATTATTGTTATGTTAGCTCTGATTATATTATGACCCCTTAGACTCCTATATATAGAAAGGAGCTCTTGTCATTTCTATCATCCAAGAATTGTTCATTTGTGTATTGTAAAGGAGGTTTCTCCCTCGAAGAGGTTGAATTCTAAGGCGTTGATCTATTTTTTCTATCTTTTGTGCACTGGTTTCATAACAGAAGTCGTATGAGGAAGAAAATCCCTCAGTATGTGTGAATCCATTTCTCCATTAAGGGTGAGTGTTGAGATTAATGATGAAATGTATTAATGGAGTGACAGTTCAACCGAACCTTAGATTAGGATTTTGTTCCTGATTTCTAGGGTGTTGTTTCAACTTCCTTAATTTTGTGTAAATTATATATTTCTCATGTAATGATTGTAATGGTAGAGCGTGTCTTGCAGAGGCAGCCTCCATGTGGTGTTCCACAATTGTGAGCTACTCAGGTTCAATTCAATAAATTTGATTCTTTTGATTTTAACAATAAGTGGCTAGTGAAATCTTTGTCCATGACAAGGAACAAATGACACTATCAATTTCCAAATAAACTTTACGGCGAGTTGTAAGTACCCCGGGGAAGAATAAATTGTGGAGAATCTTAAAACACCAAAATTTTTAGCTTGCTTGATAGCAAAATTCAATCTCATCCATATTGCAAAGAAAATAATATTTTTAATTTTGGATTGTTCAATGCAACTGGATTTGAACTTAAGAATTGAGAATTGAGTGGTTTGCTACTCACAACGTCCATGCTCAGAATTGGCTCAGAAGTGTGAGGGGGGGGGGGGTGTGCAACGACACTCGAAATTAGAATAACCAATGATGTTGATGACACAATGAAGCATTACTTGATAAAATCAAAATATGGCGAACAAACACCATCAATGACAGGGAAGAGTGGACAACAGTGAGATGCCTACAATATCCAAGTTAACCTAGTTTGTATTTTGATTTACAATCCAAGAAAATAATCCTATGTCGGTTCACATTGAATTGCAGTGGATTCACTTCAGAAAAGTTTGCAACGGATTTGCTTTAGAAAAATTTCCACAACGACGAAACAATAGTGCAGGTGAGATACTCCTAGGATGAACAAACAACGACACACTTATCAACAAATTTCATGACGTCATTGCAATGCCATGTGTCCACTCTTATTGCCCAAATATGCCCAACCAAACGCATCATAAGAACATTGTGAATGTAAATATATCATTATATTATCCTTTTAAAACTATAAACTAGATCTATTAAAAGTTAGAAATTTTAATGTGTTTTTATTTTTTCTTTTCCATTTTCTCTTAAAATATTTGTAAATTTATATTATAATATTTCAATATCCAATGTAGATGTATTTTAGAGATTGTATTTTAGATATATCTTATTATTTTTTGTCACCTATAATTAATATTAATTATTATTATTATTAATTTTTTAATTTTTTAAAGCCTTTGCTCTACATCTAATATCATGGATAAGGCCGGGATATTTTTTATGGATTTTTTGACACTTAAATATAGTCAAAATTATTCATTTCAGGTTTTATGTATGAATATGACCCTATTTATTTATCGTGCTTTATACATTATACAGATAAAATAGTCATTATTTAATATTTACTTAATTTTTATCAAATTAATTGCAAAAATAAAAAAATAATTAGTATGTTTAATTAAAATTAATTGTAAGAAAAAAATATAATTAATATGTTTAATTAAATGTTTTAACCCATCATATTTTCAAATTCCAAGATCACTCATCTATCTCCATCTTAAAATCACACATCACAATTCCTTTGACTTTTGTGTCTTTACTTATTCAACATTATATTTTTTGCAAACGTTTCACATTAAAACAACTTCTAGGTTATATAATATGTTGTGGGATTATTTTTGTCGGAGATGATTTCCATCAAATTAACATCTACGTTGTTTATAAATGAACAAAACTATAGTGTTGTATATAAACGTTACTTCTCTTTCCCCTTATGTACATTGGATACTTACTTGTTTTTCCCCTTATGTACTTTGGATACAATGTTATAGGATTACAATATTAATCTTTGGGTGTACGATATTAGCGCTAGGGTTTATTATCTCATTATCTTATGCTTTATAATACTAATCTCAGGATTGATATTAGGTTTTATAATGTTATGTTTTATAATATTTGATTTAATATTTAGATGTTGGAATGGTATATAAATCTATATAGCATCGCACTGTCACAATTATTGTCACAATACAACAATTAATGTGATAATCATTATGACAATGTTATATTACATGGTAATTTATTCAATGTCACATTACAACATTTCAAAAATAGAATTTAATATTAGGTTATATAATATTGAGGTTAATACTAGGGTTTAATATTAATCTCGTCGTTTATAATATTGAACTTAGGATTTATAATATTAATCTTAGGGTTTGTAAGATTAATCTTAGGGTTTATAATATTTATCTTAAGGTTAAATATTAATCATAGGGTTTATAATATTAGGAGTAGTGATTGTAATTATAGGATTTAATATATTAAACTTATGATTTGATATATTAATCTTAAGGTCCATAATATTAATCCTAAGGTTTATAATCTTAATGTTTTAAATAGTATTGTTATGGTTTATAATATTTATACTTAAGAAAAACCTTTAAATTAAGGAAAAAAATAAATTAAAGAAAAATATGCCTTATTTTCATAATAATTAAATTGGTTGGAAAAATGATATTACATGATTCAATCTTCGAGTGCAATGATAGTTTTCTCTACCTGATGAGTTCCTTACCATTCATTTCCATGACAATGAAGTTTAACTTTCATGTGGATTTTGTACCATAATATTTTTGTTCCATTTTTTTTGCAATAAATATGAAAAATCCTTAATTGTCAAATTAGTAATTACACTAAGTTTACATAGCCTTGAATTAATAATGATGATAATCACAGAGTGAAAGAGACACACTGCTCCATGAGTAAGCATCATGTGATACCAATGCTAGTGGGAACAAACATTTTTTTGTTTTTTACAATAGTAAAAAACTGAACATCTTTCCAAAAAAGAGTTTACATAGTTCAGTACATAGATCTAATCAGAAATTAGGAGGTCCAGATAGGCATTGGGAACAAACATGTAAAAACCTTAATTTTGCAAACAAAAAAGTCAAGTACTAGATAAATAGAGAAAACATCCCTGACTATGATTTTGATTTTAAAATCATCGTATCATCAACGAATAAGAGATCACTCATTCATTCTTCTCACTTTTGCTCCTTTTATTGAAGAATTGGATGACGAGTCATCTACAAACCCTCAGTTATTCATCCAATGTCCCACCGCCATCATATTCTCTGAATTTGAACCAAGGGAAAAGGGAAAGTTAACCACAACCTTGGTTCCATGGATTCTTAAAGTAGCACAATTGTATGTGAGGTTAGCCTCTTCGACGATGTTGAAAATGCCTAGAGAAACCCTAGCCCCCCTTATTGGCATAATCTCTTATTTCTGCTATAATTTTCCCCATCGTTGATTCCTTACTCCTCTATAGTGATTCACCTTGATCTGATTCATCTCCCCATTCACCTCATCATGTGTCTGTGGCATCACGAATGAGAAAGAGGAGGAGAACTAGTGTTGTCATTCTGTAAAGTCATTGTCATTTCCTTTTGTCGTTGATTTTCTGCTACCATTTTGGCAAGAGAAACTAGCAGAAGTGACAAAGGAGGAAAAATAATCCAAGCCCCCAGCGGTGGTGTCCCAGCTGCAAGTGGTGCTGGGGGAGAAGGATATAGATGCATTTATGATATAAGTATTGCCCTCCACTTCTAGCAAATTATAGAGAATGAACTCCAACATGTTCATGTTTATTCTTTCCCTTTCAATGTCCATGGTGGTATCTCTCTGGGATGGTGTTGGTGTTCAGATATGAATCATAAATTTCAAAAAATTCCACATTAATTGTTAACCCAGGATTGTTTATGTCAAACCTACCATGCAAGGTATATGCAAATCACAATTTCCCTACCCAACATTGAACATTCAATCATAACATAACAGTGTGTAACAACAAGTAATAATTGTAACTACAATCATAGTAACATCAAGTTAAGTCTCACAACAAAACACTAAAATCATTGCACAACAAGGAATAACAAAACATAAATAAACCTATGGACATAACTAATCCAACAATGCCTAGTAAGGAGAGTGAGTTGTGGCAAGATCAATAATGATAAAATGCTCAGAAGCTCATAAATTATATTAATCAAAATAACATCATGGAGGTCTTTTGTTACAACTCTAAATTCACATCACAAATTATATTAATCAAAATAAAATTATGGAGGTCTACTATTACAACTCTGAATTCATGTATATCTCCTAGTGATGGCTTTCCCAGCCCCATAATCATTACTTATACATTTCATTTAACAACTAATAGTGCCTAAGCTTACTGTAGTTGTGTGCCTACAAATATATATTGATTCGTGAGATATAACGTAATATAAAGATAAGACTTGCGCTGGTGGATAGGTTGACTATTGCATATGATATCCAAAGATAGTGTTGCCAGCTCCATTGCCATCCTATGCTGAAGCAAGCTCTTGATCATCATTACTTAAAATCTGCAACGAAACTTTAAGTTAGCAAGCCATTTTAGGCAATAATCCCATATGACTAAGATTCATTGATTAACAATTTAGAAAGACATGACAATATGTATACCTTTGGTGTTTAGAATACAAATAGCAAACACGGACATGAAATGAGCAGAGGAAATGTATGAAAAGGTAGGTAAAAAGTGGGCAAATTTATCAACCAATAGATGACTTAAAGAGAAGTCTTTCTGTGTAAACGTCTCCTCTTCTAACATTGAACAATGGTGGATAATGGTGAATATGAAGGCGAGGAGCAGGTTGTACATATCTATACAACCAAGAAATAGTTGAAAATTGACTCCCTCACATTGGTGTTTATTATCAACCCTTAAATGTCTGTCGTGGTCTCAATCACTACAGCCTAAAATTTAGAAGGCTTCGCAGGTTCTCTCAGGTGGCCGCCAGTGGTTGTGGAGGATGAAAATCCAGTATATTGTTAAATATTTTAAATTATATAATATAGAATAAAATAATATTTGTATATATTCTAGTTTCATATGAAAATCTTAATTCTGGCTAAGTGATTTATTTTCTTTGACTCTCCCTCATTCCATTTTTAGTCGTCGTCACAATGTTACAAAATGAAAAGGTGGTGAAACTACTGAAGTTAATTTAATATTATTGAATAGACATGTGCCTACATAGAAATGTGATAAGTGTCAATGTACTGATTTGAAAAATCATAGGAGAGTCTCCATTCACATTATTAATCCATTAGACTCACATCACAATTTTCCTCCAATCCAAACATGCTCTATTCAGTATTCTCTATCTTCAACTAATTTAATTATTTTAATACAGAAAAGAAATGTCATTGTGAATACATCGTTAAATTTTGAATACCACCATAAAGTTTGAAATTGGCAGTGGAGGTACTACACACTTAGGCCCTTCATTATTGGCACATGCAGACACTTAGAGCATGGGACTACATGCAAGATCCTTTCTTCATGATTTACTCCCTGATTTGCTCCTCCTCTCACTCTACAACTGGCTAGTTCTCCTGCATGATTTTCTCCCTGATTTGCTCCTCCTTTCACTATGCAACTCGGTAGTTCTTCTGCATTATTTACTCCCTGATTTGCTCCTCTTTTCACACCGCAACTAGCTAGTTCTCTTTGGAACTTGTTGTAGGTGTTGAGTCCTCTCATTGATCACCACTATGGTGCATTACCTTGGGATCTTCACCCAGTAATGCTATATCATGAGCATTATAACCTATTTTCTGAATCAATCATTCTTTTTGTTCTTTTGATTCTTTTAGTGTTTTTGCTCTGCAAAGCTGTGTGTTCAACATTCACTAGCTAGATTCATCTATGCAGGTTTTCTAACACATTTACATGGTATCAAAGCCCACAGGTTTCTAGATAAAAGGTGCACTAGTACTTTATTTTGCAGGTATTACAGCATGGAGATCGAAGATCGAAAAAAAATGGAGTTTCCTAAAGCGTCGATCCTAACACCATACAACTATCACGGATGGAAGGACCAAATGGCTCGATACCTTCATCAAAAAGGGTTGTACAAGATTACCATGGCTACAGAAGTGGAACCGAATTCAGCCATAGAGAAATCCAATTACCTCAATCGCATGGATGAGGCCCGCGGATCCATATGCATTTGCATCTCCCTAGAGTTGTAGTTTCATCTATCTGTCTACAATACTCCCAATGAGATTTGGAAAAAGGATGAAGAACTCTATGGGAAATAGCATGAGATGAAAGGACATCTGCTCGAAGTGGAGCTGCTCTCATTGGATCCATGGAACTATGACAGAATTCAAGACTTCTTCACCAAATATAATGATCTATTGTTGCAACTCAAGGGTTGTGGAATTGACAAATCCAATGAGGAGAGTCACTAAGTTCTATCTTTTATGTCAAAGCTCGGATTAGAATACTCCATCTTTGTGTCTACATTTCATTCAGTAAGGTTCACAACAGGTAAATCCTACACTATGCCTTCTCTCAAAGAGTTCATGGAGTCCCTCACTTTTGAGCAAGATAAACTCATTGGCATGGGGAAATAAAACCTCCAAAAGTGCATGCACTTGCTGTACATGATGGCAACCACAATAAAAATCACAGATCTGATTCAAATCAAACAAATCAGCAGTAAAAAGACAAGGGAAAAGCGCATTTCCATCCAAATAAGGAAGGGTACACCAAGCCCTTCAATCACTCCTTCAGCTCCAGAAATGAGAAAGGGAAGAAAGGAGACAAATGCACCTCTACTGTCATCAAGGATTCCATTCGAAATCCTCTTGCATGAAGAAACAAATCGACCAAATGGCATAAATCCTTTAGAAGCACAACCTTGGGGACAACATCCCTCAGGGCACTAAGAACAAAACTGGGGATTCGCCAAACAGGAAAGGTAACAATTTTCATGCTTTAGTTGCAATTAACTCTTCCCCTAATGCATGGATTATAGATTTTGGTGCATCACATAACATGGATATTGCAAAGGAAGTCTATTCCTCTTTGTATGCATGCAAAGGAATTCCCATCCTCATGGGAGATGACTCACCTATTGAGGTCACCAGAAAAGGTAGAGTGGAACTTTTACATAGAAGCTTTGAAGATGTGCTTCATGTTCCAAACTTTCGGTAAACCTGCTTTTAGTTTATTAGATCACTCATTATGGCACCAGAAAGAGAGTGGAATTCACTCTAGATGCAGTGAACATATATGACCTACATAGCAACTCCAAAATTGCAACTGGTGAGGTAAACAATGCAGCTAGTTTATACATTTTTTGAATATATTGAATCTGAATCCTCCTTATTGCTTACACATGCTGATGATAGTAGTAGGCTTTAGCATGAGAGGTTTGGTCACTTAAATTCCAGGTATATGTAGTAACTAACCAAGCATGAGATAGTGGAAGGCTTGCCAAATATTAGTTTCTCCAAAGGCGTTTGTGAAGGGTGTGTCCTTGGCAAGCATCCTAGAGAAAATTTTGACACCAGAAAGACTCACAGAGCACCCTCTCCTCTAGATCTGATCCATAGTGATCTCAAGGGGCCTTTTCCTCATCCTTCCATCAACAAAGAAAGGTAGGTGCTTACATTTATTGACGATTTCTCATGGTATACTTGGGTGTATCCTCTCAGGGCCAAATATGAAGTTTTTGTGCACTTTCAAGATTTCAAAGCACTAGTTGAGACACAGTCAGAGAGAAAGATCAAAGACCTCCGTACAAAAAATGGGGGGGAATATGTTAACACAACACTTTAGAACCTTTGCCTTGAGTCTGGCATACAATTACAGCACACAGTTCCACACACTCCACGGCAGAATCGAGTTGCTGAGAGAAAGAATCGATCTCTCAAAGAGATGGCTTCCTGCATTCTTCATGCCAAGTCACTACCTCATAAACTATGGGTTGAAGCACTTAATTGTGCTAACTACTTCCAGAATAGATCTCCTCATAGGCCTGTCAAGGATCAGACCCCCTTTGAGGCTTGCAGTGGTACTAAACCAGAGGTCACCCACTTCCGTGTTTTCGGTTCCCGAGCATGGACCAGGATCCCCTCTGAAAAGAGGAAAGCTATTGATCCACAAAGCATTGAGTGCATCTTTGTTGGATACCCTAATGGTGTGAAGGGATACCAACTCCTGATTTCCTCTATGGAAAATATCATCATTGAGTGAAGTGTCAAATTTGAGGAAAGTCTCTCACATGCACCTCAATTGTTGCATGTAGACACCATTTATCTACCTCATATCTGAGATGATCACTCAATACACTCAGATGCAGATACAGAGCATGCAGATGCTGAGGTAGAGCATGCAGATGTAGGGACAGAGTCTTTACATACAAATCCAGTGCATGCATATGATGATCCACATCCAAGCCTAGATCAGGCTTCAAGAAATGAATCAACCTCCCTTGTCATAAATCAGTGAACAAGGATCTTAAGTGAGATATATGCACAAGACCACCCAGCTACTAGAAATGGTCTTGTGGGGGGTAATTCTGATCTGCGGAGGACTAGCTCAGAGTTTATTGAGGCTCCTCTTGCCCTCATTACCACTGAACCAATGCCATCTTGGCATTATCATTTGTTTTGGTCTTCTGATCCGCAGTCTTATGCTGAGGCTGTTGGGCATCTCTCTTGGGAGTCTGCCATGGAGGAGGAGTATAACTCCCTCCTCGAGAACTAGACCTGGGATCTAGTCCCCCTTCCTTCAGGAAGGAAACTTGTCCAATGCAAATGGGTCTGCAGGACCAAGAGTGCTACAGATGAGCAAATCACTAGACAAAAAGCCAGGCTAGTAGCCAAAGGCTTCCAGCAAGTGCATGGCATTGATTATGATGAGACCTTTACTTCAGTAGCAAAGATGGATTCCATACACCTTGCACTTGCCATTGCAGCTACCCAGGGGTGGGAAGTACATCAAATGGATGTGAAGAATGCCTTTATTCATGGAGACGTATCTGAGGAGATCTACATGGAGCAACCACATGGCTTCATTGAGGATCCATCTTTGGTCTACAGATTGAAGAAGTCTCTCTACGACCTTAAGCAGGCCTCGAGAGCTTGGTATGCGAAGATGGATTCTTTTCTCTTATCACAAAACTTCAAAAGATGTAAGTCTAATCGGAATGTTTACATGCTCAGGACACATGATTCCCTTCTTATCTTGGTTTTGTATGTGTATGATCTCTTGATCACCGGTAGCTCAGCTTCAGCCATTGCTGCAATCAAGAGGACCTTTCATGAAAGATTCTTGATGATGGACATGGGTCCATTACACTTCTTTCTTAGTCTTGAGATCAACAAGGATGCCACATGCATCAAACTCTCTTAGGCTAAGTATGCACAGGATCTCCTCGAGAGATTTCACATGACTGACTATAAGCCAGCATTGACTCCTTTTCTATCTAGGGTCCGCCTTAACGATGGAGGTGCCACTCCATTAGTTGATAGTACTCTCTACCGACAGCTAGTGGGGAGCTTACTGTACCTCACCCACTCTAGACCAGATCTCTCATATGCAGTAGGGGAAGTTTCGAGATACATGCAGGATCCATATGAGCTACACTGGAATGCTGCCAAGCGCATCCTCTGATATGTGCAGGGCCACATCACCTTCGGGATTCACTATGAAACAAGTACTACATTGAATCTCCTTGGCTTCATAAATTCTGATTGGGCAGGCGACAACATTTATTGCAAGTCCACCTCCGGATATTCACTGAGCAGAGGGTATGGCCCTATCTCTTGGTCGAATAAGAAGCAGGCTACTATTACTCTCTCTTCAGCTGAGGCCAAGTACAGAGGAGTAGTCAACATCACCATTCAGTCTCTGTCCCTACAACACTTCCTCACTAAGTTGGGCATCCAGTTCCACCAACCCGTTGTCATTTGGTGTGACAACCATAGCACTCTCAAATTTTGTAGGGATCCAGTACAATGGCAGTGGATGAAGTACATAGAGATCCATATGCACTACATCAGAGACTTGGTACATGATCTAGTCATTGATTTTTAGTTCTGTCCTTTAGCAAAACATACTACAAACATCTTCACCAAGACATTCACTCAGCAGAAGTTTCACTCTCTACATGATCATCTTGCAGTGAAGGACATAGTTGCTTAGCAACTGTCTTTTATTGCTCTTTTCTTTTGATTACATTGTATATTGAGGGGGGGTTTTCCCATGAGGTTTTCCCTCTTTCCTCAATTTTAGTACAAGTTGCACTGTATTTTGGGTGACCTTGGCCTTAGTTGCCAGGGCCCATTTTGGTGTTCAGGGGGGGTGTTGGAGGTACTACACACCTAGGACCTTCATTACTAGCACATGTAGACACTTAGTTAGAGCATGGGACTACATGCAAGATCCTTTCTACATGATTTACTCCCTGATTTGATCCTCCTTTCACTCCACAGCTCGCTAGTTCTTCTGCACAATTTACTCCCTGATTTTCTCCTCCTTTCATTCCGCAACTCGCTAGTTCTTCTACATGATTTAATCCATGATTTGCTCCTCCTTTCACTCTGCAACTGGCTAGTTCTCTCTAGAACTTGTTGTAGGTTTTGAGTCCTCTCATTGATCAGCACTATGGCACATTACCTTGGGATCTTCACCCAGTAATTCTATACCATGAGCATTGTAACCTATTTTCTAAATCAATCATTCTTTTTTTTCTTTCAATTCTTTTAGTGTTTTTGCTCTGCAAAGCCGTGTGTTCAACCATTACTAGCTAGATTCATCTGTGCATGTTTTCTAACACATTTACACACTGAAAGTGGAATTATGTAAGTATATTTCAGCATGGATAGAGAGCTATTTAATAATAAAATAATAGCTGCAATGTGGCATATTCTTTACCTTTATCATTAATTACATTTTTAGGATTGTGTAGAGAGTGAAAGCACAATGAAAGCTTTTCCATACTCCACACAATGATATATCACATTGACAATCGTCACTGATATGTATTTCCTCATTGTTTGAAAACACTCAATTTTTGAAATTGTTTCTTCTACTATATTCCATGCAATGACATATCCCATGATAATTATTTTGGATCTAGATTTTCTTGTTATCTCAGAATTCTCCATTTTTGTAATCATTTCTACACATTGTATAATGTTCAAGTCTATGAAAATATGTTCAAACCCCTCCACATATTAAAATGGCATGAATTATGCATAGATTAAGAACCGCTGCGAGATCCAACATTGTAGTGAGTGAAGTCAAGAAACCAAAATGACTACATCTAGATATGTGGATTTGCTAAGTAATCTCGTAGAAAATAATTACAAATTAACACCAATAAATCTCCATTATTTGTTATCTTTTTATTTTGAATGAACATTATAAATTAGTAGGAGTAATTTATGTTATATTGTTTTTATTTTGAACGAGTGTTCCTTACATTTTTTTGTTTTTTTGAGGAAGAGGATCTGGTATAGGGAAATCATAGACGTAGATCTTAATATGTTGTGTACGCGAAGGTAGAGGTCGATGGAGTCAATGCGTCAATTTATAAATAATATGAATCCTCCCATTATAATGGTCCCACAACAAAGAGAATTTGGTACGCAAAGGTGTAGAGCTCTTCATAACCAACAAAGTTTCACACCTCCATGCCTCAATCATGAGTTGATACATAGTTCTGTTGCATTTTAATTTAATGGAAAATGTGTGGATCGTGCTTTGGACGCCTCTAGAAACAATGGTTCATCTAAGGTGGACACATTTGGAAAAGAAAAAGTACAAACATGTAACGTATGAATTCTCAATTTTATATCTTTAATATCCTTAACAACAGTAGTGTGCTCAAAATAATAGAGCTATTCAAATTCAATTTTAATTCGATGCGGCGCACATTGAAGCACAACCAAATATAGATAGATAAAAAACCCTACCTCCACATCATCATTATTGCAATAAATTTTGGTTCCTTAGACTAATATTCTGAAACACATTTGTAATGATTTTATGTTCAACATAAGAAGATTAAATTTGAAGAATTTGTTTAATCAAATTTTACTTATGAATTATGCATTGAAAATATGAAGGCGATTGTCTTGGGTGTGTAGGTGATCCATACATTTTCTTATACTGAAAAATATTCGACGAATATATTTACTTTGTTTATATTACTTTGGGCTCCATTCTCATGTTATTAGATAGGTGTTAAGTGTTTCTCACAAAAATGGCTAGTTTATAATTTAGAGAAGGTACAAGCTACCACATGTAGAGAACCCTTATTGTGAAGTCTCCGCGTTTCCTTTGATTTGTCGAAGTTAAAGCATGACCTAGGAATTGAGTAGGAGAGCTCTCAGAGGCCTTCACCACAAGAGAAACCTTGTCTCTTGCCTTACAAGAGTCAAAACCCTCCTCATAGTACATCTTCATTTTATCCAAAAAAAAAAAATTCTACTTATTTTATTCATTAAGTTTATTTTCTATACCAAAAAATTATATCGATAGTGTTTATGTCAGTATGAGTTTAATTTGCACCTCCACACATATAACAATTGTGTTGAGTCTTTCATTATGTAGAGGTATGGAGGATTTCATTATGAAGGTTCTTATTCCACATATTCACACAACGAAATCCTTCACATGATGTGGAGTGTTGTCCTCTGTGATAATTATAGGTTAATTAATTATGCCAAAGCATATAAAATTTTTTGTTGTTTTAAAACTTTTTGGATGAAAAATGTGAGGAGTAGGTTAAGGCAGGTGTTTAAACCTTATTAGTACGGCATATTATGAAAGGGCCAATTCTTTACCTCTGAACAATAATTTGATTTAAAGTGTATGTAAATACATAATTGTAAGAGGCTATGATTTCCTAAATATTCAAACTGAATTTTGCATTAATCATAAGGAAGAATGAAAGTAAACAATGTTTACAAACCAAAAAAATATATTTAACCTTATGAAGATGGTTGAAAATTTATAAATGTAGAGGAGCTTATAAAGACAAACAGTCCAATAAACTATTCCCTAAAATAGATTATAACTTCATGGGGCTTTAAGATAGGCTGATATTCAGTTTTTTCTTACCCAATTATCTTCATAAAACTTAAATACATGTAGAATAACAAAAATGAAGTGAAACAATAAGAAAAACTCACAAAGTAACAAGTTATTTGAAGCAAATCCATAATCCTTTCATTAATTTGAAGTAATTTTAGTCGGATACAATTCTGCTTTAGAGAAACTGATGCAAGGGTTCAACCCTTAACACATCGAATGAATGCTCATTTATACAAAAATATAAGGTTCCAAAAACTTCTAACTAATTACAAAAGTAGTAAAAACATGTACGGGATCTTAAATGTTGAGTTTGTTGGTACTATCTTCAAGCAAATCGTTGATGACTTGGCCCCAAAATTTTGTCTTGCTATCTGTCTGTTGGAGGCAAAACCTTTTTACTCAATGGTATATAGAAATATTAATTAGCTTTCTATAGACTTCATCTACTTCAGTGTACTTGTCGAAAGTGGGTATGTTGATGAAAATATGCTTTATTTCATGTTTGATATTTAATTCAAATTCCAAGGCTTCTATGAAAGCTATTCCTGTGATATGTACTTTCATACCTGCAAATTTGGATGTATTTGTGGCAATGTTGTAAAAATTCTCATAGTAATATTCCAAGCTAATTAGTTTATCATTTGGTGCTACTAGCCCTAACAATGCTCTTTGATTCAACAAATTGAATTTACTATGAAATCTGTGGACAACATTTTCCAGAGCTTGAGACTTACTCTCCAATTGGGACATTAAATTACTTTTATGTGATACCTTTTTGATCTCGAGGATGGTCTTTGTTCTATCTACAATTTTAATATGTTCCAACTCTCACCTAGTATTTGAATTCAATATTCTTATCATGGACATAGCCTCTACTGTTTTTGTACAAGTGTTGTTCTAACCTACTCAATAGTTGTTTTGCATCTGTCAATTAACTCTTCTTGCTCAAATATAATATGGAAAAATGGAAAAACCTCGGTTATGGCATGATTTATATCCAGCCAGATCCTTTCCTTGGCTTGGGCCAAGGTGTGAGGCATTAGTGACTGATTTTCCAATTGGTCAATATTCTTGGCTAGTTAGTGAGATTTCTGCATCTCTTTGAGGAAAAGAGAATACTTGTTTTTATCTTTTGTGCTTCTATACGATTGAGATTTTGTTGGAGCCTCTCATTTTCTTATATCTAAAGAAACACGTCCTGCACAACTTTATTTAAATCATCAAGTGTTGATGTTGAGTCTATTATTATGTCTGCAACTGTGACTCGTATGGTTCTCACTAGAGTTGTAAATAGTTGTGCAGCATCTTCTTTTTCCTTAAGGAGTTTCTCAATATATTCCTCCATCTCCTTCATATGTATATTTTTCTCAATGATCTGTCTGATCATGTCTTCTTTATTCTTTTCACTTTCTTCAATCTCTTTTGTCAATGGATCTTTTGTAGAAGGTTACTTCAACTATTTCCTAAGTGTTGTGATGTCTGCATTATTCTTCTTAATGATCTCCTCCACTGCTTTGACATCACTGGGATCATAACCCAGCTTGTCACCAAATCTTCTAGTCTTTTGATTTTGGTATCCTTTGATAATGAAGAAATTTCTCTTATTTCAACTGAGTTTGGAAATTTTTGAGAGATGTCCATAACTTTGAAATCTCTATGGAAGCATTTATCATGGTGGAGAAAATAATTTCTCTAGACTATCTATGCCTATCCATTTTATCAATGGGATGTATTGACTTTGCATCAAATGAGAAAATAGGCTTCTTATAATCTGTAGACGTTTTCAGAGATGGTATTTGAGCCTGTAAGAATGCCATTTGCATTCCTCCATTTTCACTATCAAATGTTCTTAACAACCTGTGTTGGGAGGTAGAAGTCTACTTCCCAAACTGAGCATATGTGTTGGCCTTTAATGTTTGATTTTTCTGGTTAATCTGCAAAAAAATGTTGAAGATATTGGGATCACCAAGTTCACCCAATTCTGTTGATTGTGATTTTTCTGAAGGACTCTGTGAGGCCAAAAAGGATAGGGTGTTAGATAGGAGTTCTTCTAATTCCGTGGAAACTTGTAAACCACTCATAATAATATTTTTTTTATTTTTCCTCATTTTTAATGGTGACAAATTTGAGTTTTGTCTTCTTCTTCTTGTGTTGAATAATGAATTCTTGAGCACTTATTTCTATACATGCTAGAGATGAAGTTCCTTCTCTTGGACTTTTTCCCTATTTATATTGTGGTATAGGAGTGTGGAGGGTATTTGTAGACAGATTTTGATCTTCTACTTCCTCTAATGTATTCTCCTTCCACTGGTCTTGATTCATATATTTTTCGATCTCTAGTGTGGGGGTATGATTATAAGGTGTGGTTTTGAGTTCCACCCTTAACTTAGAAATAATGCTGAATGGATCATATGACATGGTGAAACTAGGTTGAAGGTTGAATTTCCCCAGGATTGAGTCTGCCTTATCTCTTGATGTTTTACTATTGCATATGAATGGTTGTACCTGAGTTTCGATCTTGAATTGTGATTTCGTATTCCCTGAAAAAAAATGGATTTAATCCATGTTGATCATATGCCTTATGTATTCCATAGAGAAAGTCATCATTGGAACATACTTAGGCAGGCTATAGAGAGCTAGCTCACATCCATATACTCTTATTTCTATATAATTCTGGTATAAACACCACTCTCTAGTCTTTGTCTGCTCACTCAAGTGTAAAACCCTTTTAATTTCTGCACTAATCCTTGGCTCATTCTCACTAGTAAGAAAAATTACAACTGTATGAACAAAATTGCCAATGAATTCTACAAACTTAAACTCTGTTGAGTTTCTCCCCACAGGCGAAATCCAATGTGTTACTTCTTGATTGATGTCGTGATCATCTTGGCTATGTAGAATTATTGGAAACTTATCTCCCTTCTTAAAAAGAAACATATAAACTAGTACAAATTCATAACTAAACATGCCTTCTGCAGTAATATTCATCATCTATTCATGCCTATTATCAGCCATAACTTGGCTAAAATTGAACATGTATTCTGGTTTATGTTCATTAGAGAAAATTGATAGAAAACCTAAGATAGGAACATCTACCCACTCGTTTGATGGATACCCTAAAGAGCAAGAAGCTAAGGCAATTATCTTCTTGTGTTTCTTAGGGAACATAGAAGATGGATAAGGGGGATTTTTCTTAGGAAGCTAAGAGTCTTCAGGAAGGAAAATCTCGAAAATTTGGGCTCTCTAGGGAATGTGAGCTTATGATACATGTCCATAAGGACTGCTGCAGAAAAATGGCTAAGGGAGTCATTTTGAGGAATGAACATCATCTCGTTTATGGTTTCTGTTGTAATGGAGATCAAAATGTCTCCATTCTGAGCCACAATGGTCCTTTGCAATGAATTATTTCTGGCTTGACACCACATGACCAAATTAGGAAAATAATGTGTCTATGGAAATATAAACATAGGTAATAGGGATTCCCAAAGATTAATGTCATCTTGCTAGTCTAGGTAATTTTTCTTTAACCAATGATGTAATTCAAATAGGTCGAATTCAAACTCGGTCTCTACAATCTTGAAGTATTCTTCAGGTAATGGCATGTGATCTAGGTCTAGGGTAACAAAGGTCTTAGGGTTATTATTACCCCTTGTTTTTCTTCTAGAAGATTGGGTTTTTCTCTTTGTTGCCATGATAGAGTATTTTGAGAAAGAATGATATCAAAGGACAAAATTTGGCTTGAAAAGGTACCTGGATAAGCAAATAAATTTCTGTTAAGGGTATTTGGGCTCCAAATTTCTGAAATTAATAGGCGCTAAAGAGTAGGATTGTGGAAATTTAAAAAAGTTCCTGAAATTTGAAAATGGTAGTCAAAGTGTGTAGGGTAATTGTGTGAAATGAGTGAAGGTCATTTTATAGGCCTTAATCGATTACCATTACGATGGAACTATTACCAAATGGGATTTAGGTGCATTAATGGATAATGGGAATATGGTAATGGATAAGCGTGTAACAGGAAAATGATTACAAGAATAGATGTGAGTGAATTATAGATGGACATGTGGCGAGGTGGGATTAGCAGAGTGAAATGCACAGGAGGTGACATAGTGATTGTTGGTGAGAGAAGAGGAGTGATAAGCAGATTTCGGAGGGGGGTTGATGGTAAGCTATTTAGGATGAGAGGTGTGGTAATTCATGAGAGAGTTCCACATCATGTGTGGCTCGAGAAAAGAAATATGACTTTTTTGACCCCCCCTTGCATTAACATGAAATGGAATGAGGGGGTGCTAATCAGTTTCCCCACCATTGATTTGGGTAGGGAAAATCATGGTCATCGAAAAGTGCCCTTTGGATATTACAAAATGACAAAACATCAAATCACGTCTCAACGTAAAAATTAAACTCAAGTTTAATTCTTATTACATGGTGCTAATCATGTTTGGATGACATGATTAGTTTATTTTTTAACTAAAATAAATCAATCAAAGCATGATTAATAATTCTAAAGGAACATTTGATCAAGCATGCCATATTTATTTCCTAAAGTAACTTTCAACCCTATTCTAATGCATAAAATGCATTTGACCAAGATTAAATTATTTGGTCACTTTTTCCTCAAATATATCATATCTTATAATTTCAACCAAGATTAAACAGTTTGGTTGAATTATTTTCTAATGCTATAACATAAATTTAAACATGTTTGATCATGATTATACAATATCATTCAAACATGATTTATTTCAAGTGGTATTTGAGCTTCCTCAATTGTCCATTTCTTATTCTATTGATGGGGTTTATTTTCATATTCAAAAATTTTCATATTTTCATTCTTTTATTCTATTTTTTGTTTTTCTATTTTGTATACCCTCTTTTATAAATATCTAACTTATCAAAGTTATTTATGTTACAACATCGACTCCAATTGGGGACTACCTCCTCCTGCAAGATGCAGAGAACTTGTGGATATATGTGCCTTCTCCTTGGGCTAATGGGGTCTCTGATGAAAACAATCACACACTACTTATAAAAATAAAAACCATTTGGTGATGTACAAATGATGAATGAAGGAAGGAATTTGAACATTGGATATAATGCTTCAAATATTTCCCATGGACAGGAAATGAGGAATATTTTCCTTCTAAATTCTAGAAGATAAAATTGTTGTTGCCTTTAACCTCTGCAATACTAAAAGGTCCAGACCATATATTTTCAAACTTTCCATGTTTTCTTTTATCTTCCCTTCTTTCATCCCATCTTAATAATAAATCTCCTTCTTTAAAATCTCTCTCTAGCCTTTCTGTCAAATAGACTCTTCATTTTGTTATGATATTTACAAAGCTTATAATGAACTTAATCAATGTTTTCATTAAGTTCTATAATTTGATTGATTCTCCTAGAAAAATCATCAAGTTCTTCATTTGCTTCTTGTAAAAACCTCATGATAGGAAAAGCTATATGTGTGGGAAATATGGCTTCCTTACCATAAACAAGTTGAAATGGAGATTTACCTATTGACCTATTTCGAGATATTATGTTTGCCAAAACTACATATATGAGATGGTTCTCCCAACTACTTTTATGGTCTTCCAGTTTTTTGTTATTCAATTTAACTAGGCTTTTGTTTGAAGACTCTAAGAGTCCATTTCCTTGTGGATATTATGGGGTAGAATGATACAACAAAATTTTGTGTTTCTGACAAATTCAATCATTTTGACATTGTTGAATGTTGTTGCATTATCTTTAACTATATGTTCGGGGTATCCAAACCTAGATAGTATATTCTCTTCCATAAATTTGATAACTATAGTTTGAGTTGCATTTCTAACTTGAATTCCCTGTACCCGTTTAGTAAAGTAATATGTTGGGTGCTTAAACTATTGAGTTTGCTCATAGTGTATTGAAGGAAATCATTGATGACTAAGCCCCAAAATGTTGTCTTGCTATCCGTTTGTTGGAGGTAAAACCTTTTTACTCAATGGTATCACATAACTTATCCCACATCTCATCATTCAGTATAGAAATATTTATTAGGTTTCTATAGACTTCATCTACTTCAATGAAGTCCTCGAAAGTGGGTTTCACTACAAGAAAAAATGACATTGATGAGGGTCATTCCTGTGACGAACCTTTAAGGTCCGTCAACAATGATGTCACATATGGAGATGGTCCTTAAAAAACATTGTTGTAAGTGTATACAATGATGGTCCTTTAACATTTGTCACCAAAGCCATTTCCCGGGACACTTTTCGTAAGGGTCGTTAAAGGCCCATCATTAATTCTCTATTTGGTGACACTTCTAGTGATGATATTTTATTGACCCTCACCAATTCACTTTTTAGTTACTTTTGGTTAAGGTCAAAAAAATTCATCATCATTGATCATTGATTATGTTATGTTCTTGTTACTATATTTGTTTCAAAAGATAACAATTTAATACCATTTTTTTCGAATCTTTTTCATTATGTGTCCAAGGCCATAGTGGTTAGAGTGAGTCAATTTATTAAGAATTAACTAGTGTGTATCATTTCCCTCAAGTAATGAGAATATATTTTTCCTATGAGTCAACACATGATTCATCTCTATTAAGTTCATTATTTATAAAATTCTATTTAGATAAATTTACACTAGTATGTGCAGGAACTATATTATCTAATACATAATCGAGATCTATCAATTATATTAATGAGAGAGACGTAGAACTCCTCAACATTCTTGACACACCTTAACATTATTTGGAACACACTAACATTCCTTGGAACCTCACTTGTCTTGGAACATCTTTGTACCTGTAACATATTTCCATGACTAGGATGATAAAGCACATGTTGGCATGCCCTAACACAACATAACACTCTCTGAGTATGTGGTGGCATGCCCTAGAACTCCTTGGCATGCATTTCCATACATTAGCACTTGGCACATTGACACTTCACATTTATTGGAACCTATTATTAGTGTGCCTAGCATGCCCATTTTGAAAAAGGTAAAGTACCGACTTATTAACCATATTATGTGTTCATTTCCTTGCATTTTAGCTTGGTTCTTACTTTTGTTACCTTGACTCTCCTTCACACACATTGGCATACCTTGTCACCCTACACATCTTAACATGCCTTAGCACCTAGCATGCCTTTGCATTCCTTGGCACCATTTGGCACATGTTAGCACACCCTCGAACCCCCTAGAAAAATTTGGCACTTCTCGACATGCCCTGATATTCCCTAGCATGCCTTACCAATGCTTAGCATACCTTGTCGCTCCCTCCTTGGCATGACAACTAGCACTCATTGACACTCCCTAGCACATTCTCATATTCATTCACTTCCATGCATTTTGACCAAGTTCTCCCTTGTGTTATCCAACTACTCCCTAATACTCCTCAGCATGCATTGGCACTTTCTAGCAAACCTTAAGAATCTTCGACATTCCCTGCCACTTCATAACATAAATAACATTCCTTGACCCACATTTCCACTTGGCACATGTTGGCTCTTGGAAATTATTAGCATGTATTCCATACGTTGAGATTCCTTGGAATGATTTGGCATGGCTTAATATTAAATTTATTTGATATCAATTATTGGAAGTAGATGAGAAGCAAAGGAAGATTTGGCACTTAGAATTCCCTAAGAGTTGGAATTTGTCACCTATTGGCACGTAGTGTTGGTGTTCCTAGTGTGCCCCTCTTGGAAAAGGTAAATTGATGACTTATTAGCCCTCATAAGTGTTAATTTCTATGTAGGTTCCCTTATTTATCACTTTTGTTTCCCCGATAGTCCCTAGCACGCATTGCCATGCCCTTGCACATCTTGGCATGCCTTAGCACTTGGCACATACTAGAATGTTTGACATGCCTTTGCATTATCTAGCACATGTTAGCATGCCTCAACACTCATGCCCTCACATCTATCTAGCCTTACATTTTTTCACAACTTGGGAACCTAATCAAGTCCTTTGCTACTGCAGTTCATGTGACATTAGCCTACTTTAGCCACACCAACTTGACCAATTTCACCTAGTACAAGTAGTTTCTGCCTTTTTCACCTAACAATTGCCTATAAATCATCTTAGGTGACACATGTCCAAGGTAAACTTATCCCACTTAACTAGTTACAAAGGCAAGGATCACATCTATCCATGGCCATAAAACGACTAAGCATCATATATTACATAGGAGATATTTCACATGTATGTCCAATTCATATAAATAGTAGAGAATTAAGTGAGAGTTTGTAAGAACCACAAGATGCACAAGACACATAAGATATAATCTGACCTGAGCCAAGTGCCCTAATATTCATACACAACAATGTACAATATATAATTATGTAGAATATTTTAAAACATGAGCATGCGGCCAAAGTGTTCCACATCTCATTAAAAATATAGCTAAAGGAAAAAGAGTGTTGTGCCCAGCACAAAGTCTCCCTTTGTCTAAAATTGCTATGTCAAGCCCCTTATCCCAACCATAGGTTTTCCTCCCGCGAATCCTATTCTGAACTTCCCCTAACAAACTTCGTCCTTGGTACACTTGGATTCACTAACACTCCTTGACACACACTCTTATTCATACATTTCCATGAATTTTGATCTAGTTCTCCCTTGTGATGCCCCGACACTCCCTAACACTCCTGAACATGCATTGATATTGTCCGACATGTGTTAGCACAAGTTTTCATTTGTTGGCATGCCCTAACTCTCCCTAGCTATGGTGCCCTCACAAATACCCTTACCTAACTTGCAACTTGGGAACCCAACCAAGTCCTGCTTAACTACAAGAGATTAACCATTTTACAGTTACTATAAATGGACTATGTGTTGAATTATGTAGCTTAAGAGGCACTCCACAAGCCTAGTGAGAGGGATTTGTGTGAGTTTGGTCACTAAAGGCTATGTCGGAAGAGAACCCAAGTGAAGGGATTTTGGACACAAGACGGGATTTAAATGTAAAAGAAAATTGAAAAGGAAAAATAATATTTCCTAAGGTATAAGTGGATAAAACCCGTAAGTTATAGACATTTCCTAAGAGGCCTAGGAAAATCTATTTAATGAGGACTTAGGATGAAGGTAAGGACATTGAGAGAGAAGTAGATCATTTGATCAAGGATACCAAGAGAGATGTAGTCCTAAAGTAGGCTGACTTAGAGGGTCAAGTAAGGGCTGCTAGAGGGAGGGCATCATCATCCACCAAGAGTAAGATGATCATGTGAGGGTTCACAAGATTGTGTCATACCTTAATTAGTTTGAGCTAGGAAGTAGGATGGCATTTTCTTGGTTCTATTATGGTAGATCAAGCTTAAGAGGGGCTTCTTATGAGAATTTGGTGATGTGATTTTAGCGGTGTCTCTATGTGAAGGACACATAAAATTCTAAAATAATAGATAGGGTTGAGACGTTGACTTGTTGTGGTTAATAGGTCGCATGGTCTATGATAAAGAACAACACAAATTGGAGGACATGCACTGAAATTTAGGGCTAGAACAGAAGTAGTTTCATGCGTAATATTGATGGATGTAACCCTAGTTTTAGGTCCATAGAGATATACATTTCATTTCAAGTTTCACTCAAAAAAATTACTAGAATATATGGATCTATATGAGCTAGGCTGAGTATCTTATGGAGGAAAGAGTTGTTGTTTTTTATATGGGTGAATAAGGTTTGTTCTAAAGAAATTACAAAAAAAGTATAATTCCCTAGTTAGGGTGGTTTCCTAGCATGTTTAGTCCATGATATATTCCCCTAAGACTATGACAAATCTACATAGAAGAAAAGGGGTTGGGACCCTTAAAGTAAGGTTTATCTCGGCAATATAGACAACAAATCTCGAAGATGGTTTGAAAAAGTATGTATGGAGATAACAGATCGAAAGGAGGATGGATCCTAAGTAGAAGATTGAGTAGAATAAATGTGCCATATAAAGAATGGATTGATATAAGAGCTGTTGATTTTGGTTTTCTGTCTATAGATTTTTTAATAGAGATCTTAAGCATCCTCTAAACAATTAATCAATGGACCGTTAGTTGCTGATTTGTGACCCTAGTTCAGTCATCTAAAAATTGTTAGAAGGATGATAAGAGGAGTAGTTGAGATCTATTCATATATTGAACAACAAATAAATTGGTACACAAGAACAATGATTTTTAGAGCACTCAAATCACTGTCAGGTGGAATATTTGAAAATCCCTAGATGAGACAATGTTGTGGAGCATAGATGAGTAAAAGAGTTCACTGGGGATGTTTAGATTGATATTAGTCTAAGTACAGTTCGAGGGTTGTTAGGTGTATGTCATAGAAGATATTTAGGTCCTATACTTGTGAAGGAAAATAAGAGTGGTAGAAGGGTAGGTGTATTGGGCCTAAGGATGTGTAGACTTTCAAGTACTAAAGTGGTAGTCAAGTGGGTCATCCAACTAGCCCTACTTCATTGTAGTTCAGAGGATTGATTCAGTGAGAAGAAGGAAATCCTCCATAGCCCTAGACTTGTCATCTTGGAGCAGTAGTATGGAAAAAGTGGGCAGTCTAAAGATATGTTCAGAAATGGATTTCTGAATAGCTGATAAAAAACCCTAAGTGTTGCAGACCTTGAAGGACAAAGGAGGCAGCTAGAGGGAAAAGTTTGTTGAGCCGAGTTCAGTAACATAAAGGGCTTGAGGTCATTGACAGAGGTAGATTGAAGAGTTGCAGAATTGAAGGCAAGAGGACCTGCTAGATGTGTTCAATACATGTGGACTGAAAAGGTTGTGTGGGGCCACAATTAGTAAGTAAGTCAAGTGTTGTATTGTTAAGGATCGATTGGTTGTCAAAAGACTAACACCAAAACCTAGTTTTATTCCTTGTATCATTGTGATCACTGGTATGGGAGATCTAACCTATTGTAGTTTGTAATATCATTAAGAAGGGTTTTAAAAAGTTAAAAATTGTCAGGTGCACTAGTTGATTCTATGGTGTGTATAGATTTCATTGTGATTTAAATTATCTGTTGTGGAAATTCAACATATGCCTTGTTCAGCTAATAATTATCTATAACTCATCATAGGCTACTCATGTCCAATCTCAACTCGCCCCACTTAAGAAGTTACCAAGACAATGATCACATCTAACCATGGGAGTAAAACAACTAAGAAAAATAGTATATATCTTGACATGTCATATCACCTTACACGTTTTAGAATGCCTTGGAAATATATCAAATATGTTACAATCCCTACATTACTGGGCATGATTTGGCACTCCCTAGCACACACTACCACTCTCTCACATGCCCTGGCTCCAAAAATCCCACACAAGTATAGGGCTCCTTCTCCACACACAAGTCTAGGTCTCCACAAACTGGTCATGGTTGATCAAACCCTTGAGCTCAATAACTACCTCTCTCTAGAACCTACCTTTGTCCATCAAGGTGTTGCACATTGGACTCCAACAGCAAGTCCACTCTCATGCCACCCTCTAGTAGTCCATGAGTGACCAAGTCCATGCTATAGCATATAGATCTAGTTAGGGCATCCCCACACCTAGGAGACCCTTACACAGAACTTCCAACGAACTTCTCCACATTTGCCATTTTCTCTGCAATAGAGGAGCTATTACACGAATCTAGGCTCCAAACTTAAATGTGAAACTACCTATTTATTAGGGCTTCTAACATGCCATGTGAGCCCTACCTCCATGCATTCCATAGGATGCAACAACTTTGTACATAATAGGACACATACATTACTCCATAACGAGATCTACTCCTAGTTGGAGTTCCTTCATGCCCAAGGAAACGCTAACAAATGGCTCCCAATAACCTGCAATGTAGACTGATCCAACACTAGTCAAACTTTGATCCAATATAAGATAACCTCCCGCTTCAAGTCCGATATCATTGTTGTCCCTGGTTAGGGCACTTTCATGCCACAACAATCCTTACTTCTCCACCCAAACAACCCTTCATTCAATGTGGCGTAGACAAGGGAGTATGCGCTGATTTCATGTTATTGTTCTAGGGCTTATACCACCCTCAAAAAGCCCTGCATAGGCACCTTTCTGAGGTGGTACAACTTGCGTCCTACCACAACTATCCTCACATACCTAAAACCCACACAAAATAGAGAAAACACACGTTAAACCTACCATATCATACCTACGTTCACACCTGATCTTACTCATCCTTGCTAGGCATGAGACATCCCTCCACATAGTCAAAGGGGCACCCAAACTAGCCCTAAGTCCTTGCATTGTTCTATCCTCTATTCCTATGGCAAAATAGGGGTATGACCCTCTTCACTGAGCTAGTGTCCTTCCTCCTTAATGTTTCTTTAATGTTGAACTTTTGGATGCTCAAATTCCTTTCCTTGACCCTCTATTTATACACAAATGAGGGGCTCCATAACGTCATAATATATGGGCTTCTAGAACTAGTCAAGTCACATTAACACGAGTCTGACCTTAACTCATGTGTGAAAAATCCATCATATAACTTTAAAAATTCATAAATCCTCAACAAAAACTTGGAATCATATTATTTTAGTTGCATTAGAATCATCTCACCGAGAGCTATCATCATAATCAATTCTATTTCAAAGAATTGTCACAGTTTTGGACCAAACATTAATGGGTGCGAAACCCAAGGCTTGGGTTCTAAGCCCACAAGCCTACCTTTGGCACTTTTAACTCCAACCCTCAAACACTAGGGCTTGGAGTACCTCCCAAACTACACAAAAATCAACACTTACTCTTAGTGAGGGAGGTACATCCAAGACCAGGAAGTAACCATCATTTGACGATGACACTAGCCCATATGGCACCCATCACTGCAACATACCCTGTAGATGAATCCTTAAATCACAGTAGTGCCTTTTCTCATCACATCTGAACCTAAAGATCCAAAATATCCATACGGCTTCTCCCACTAAAGCTAGACTCCCTCGACTAGCTTAGTCTTGCAAGCACTCATCCTCTTGGATCAAATACCACTCATGAAAATGCCATCAATATTGAATATGCAACATCATGATCTGATGAAGACTCTAGCCTACCAACTTGTAGTCCATCACGTGAATCCATCCCCATCAACCTGACATCACCGATGTAAGAGAAACCCTCAAGTTTTCCCAACCATCCATGTCAAGTCAATGGAAGTCCATGATCAACAATCTTCCCTACAACAAACTAATTTTCAACAAGCTCACCACCAATCCACTAGAACTCCCAGGTATTCTCATTGCCAATCTAGTCAAGGCCACATCACCATGTCTTCATCTAAACCCTCTACTCCATGATCTAGACACTCACAAATCCCTCTGAGTTGCTTCGTTGTGCACACTCTAGTTCATTATCCATGAAAGTGGCTCAGATACACTCCAATACCATGTTCAATTTCCATGACTTTCGGCCTAGGATAGAATCTTATAATCTCTGACACTACCAAAACAAGAATCTCAACAATAATAATTCACACACTAGAATATAAACAACAATAAATCACATATGCATATAATATAGACAACATTTTACAGTTTTCAACCCAACTTTGTTATATTAAACAACATATAATACTACAGTTTAGGGCTCCCGTACCAAAGGTAATAGCCTTCATACATCCACTAGTACAAGATAGAAAAATGCGGCTTTTTGTGAATCCATTGAAACCCAGTATACCATCAATAAGATACTCTGACCATATTGTTGTCACATTCTCTCTCATCTCATCTCAGTCGTACCC
>APFE030750718.1:76731-99231 GCA_000404065.3 Pinus taeda | reverse complement strand
AGGATGTTAGCTTCTCCGATTTGGATCAGACTCTTTGGTCTACCATCTGAATTTTGGGAACCAGAGATCCTTAAAGACATAGGAAATACTATAGGTTCTTTTGTTAAAGTGGCGGAAACAACAAAGAGAGGGAAGTTCAACACCTATGCTAGAATATGTGCCTACATGAACATCACAGAGCCTCTCCCAGACACTATAGAACTGGAATATCATGATGAGCTATGGCACCAACCTATAGACTACGAACATATTCCATTTCGCTGCCGAAGATGCCATGAATATGGTCATCTGTATAGGGAATGCCCTATTACGCTAGCTAAACAGGAAAAGGAAGCAGAAAAAAGCGGAAGCAACACAACAAGGAAAACAGGGGCAGAAAGAGAGGACTTTAGAGAAGTTCCAAGAAGAAGAGGAAGAGGAAATAAAAAGACGCAGAGAGGTAATCAGAAAGTAACCCAGAAAATAGAATCTATAAACATGTTTAAAGCCCTACAGGAAGGAGGGCTGGAGACAGAGGTGAGCGAAGAAGAAGAAATAGATGGAATGGAGGTAATAACTGAAAAATCAAACAAATAGGCAAATAATAGGAATAATGAACAGGGGGCTGAACCCACAGGTGAAACCCAAGGAGATCAAGGAGACATGGAAATAGACCCAAAGAAAACAAAAGGAGAAGAAGAAGAACAAGTAATGGTGAAACTTCTTCAGGAATGGAAAAGGCTTGATGAAAGATTCATCCCAGAAGAACAAAAACAAAGATACAAAGAAGCATTTCAAAGATATAAGGAAAAAAATAGACTGACAGAAGAAAAGGAAAATCAACAACCAGAGAAACAGGAAACGCAAAACATAGGAGCGGGCAGCATTGGCAAGGGAGGCAAAAAACGAGGGAGGAAAACAATGGGGGAAATGATACAAGAAGTGGGTGAGATGCTTGTTAACTCTGGAAGAGTGATCCCTCTATCAGAGGTCTTCCAATCCCCCCAAAAACTGTTAAGATGATTATTAAAACCTGGAATATACGAGGCCTCAACAGCAGAGGAAAACAAAGGTATTTGAATGAAAGATTGAAAAAAGAGAAGCCTAGTGTAATGATAGTACAGGAAACAAAAATAAGTACTAAGAAAATGAGAGAAATTTTGAACAAAAGCAGCAGTAGCTATGAAATGATGGGGCTAGATGCAATTGGAAGCACTGGTGGCTTGATAATTATCTGGAACCCAGAGGAAATACACTTCAGTAATTGGATGAGCGTCCCAAGAATCTTATCTGGAACAACAAGTATAGTAGGAACGAAGGAAGAGGTTATTATAACAGGGGTGTACGGACCTCATCTTCAAAATGAAAAGGAAAACTTCTTGCAAAATTTAGAAGCCCTGCGCTGCCTCATACCTGGCAAACAATGGATAGTAGGAGGGGATTTCAATCTAATTAAATCCTTAGATGAAAAAAGAGGAGGAAATAGAAGAACGAATAAGGTCATGGATCTGTTTGGAGACCTCATAAGGGACCAGCACCTAATTGACATTCAAACAATCAATGGAAGCCATAAGTGGAACAATAGGAGAGGAGGTGCAAACCAAATAGCCTCCCGCCTTGACAGATTCTTAATCTCAGAACAAATAATGTTGAAAGATGTATTTATAGAGGCCACAATTCTACCGATAGCAGGATCGGACCATTGGCCGGTTAAATTAGAGATAGACTTAAAGCAAAGGCCTCCCAATAAGCCCTTCAGGTTTGAAGCTTTCTGGCTGAGAAATGAAGGACTGATGGAGAAGCTTGAAGAATGGTGGAGGATGAGTGAACAAAGGGGAAAAAATAAGATGCACACCTTCCAACTCAAACTGAAGGAGATGAAGGATAAGATAAAGAAATGGAATAAAGAAGAATTTGGGAATATTACAGAAGACAAAAAGAGACTAGAACAAAGAATGGCAGACCTTCAGCAGATGGATATCATGGAAGGAATAGAAGAGGAGCGGACACAAGAAGAAGGCAGAGTACTAAATCAGCTAGAAGAAAGAAGAAAACAAGAAGAGATTTTATGGAAGCAAAAATCAAGGGTACAATGGCTTAGGGAGGGAGAGAGGAATACTAAGTTTTTTCATAGAGCAATGGTTCAGCATAGACAAAGAAACAAAATATTCTCTATAAAAAACCAAGAAGGGCAAAGAGTTATACAACATGAAGAAATTGAAAAAGTTCTGGTAAATCACTTCAAAGACATTCTGAGGGAACCACAAACCAACAGAGCAGATGCCATAGCAAAGATAAGTACTGAAATTCCAAATGTAGTTACAAGAGACCAAAACTTGGCACTCATGCGAAAAATCACCATGGAAGAAGTGGAGGACATTGTTAGAAACATGAAAAGGAACAAAGCTCCTGGATCGGATGGGTACACAGTTGAATTCTTCCAAGCAGGATGGAAGTTCCTTGTAGCAGAAGTTCTGGAAGTTGTAGAGGAGGCCAAAATAAATCAACGAATATGGCCAGGAATAAACTCAACCCTTTTAACCCTGATTCCAAAAACTAATCAGGCTGAGCAGGCTAATGGCTTTCGCCCTATAGCCCTGTGTAATGTCATCTATAAGATAGTGGCATCAATAGTTGCCCAGAGATTAAAACTGATCCTACCAAGTATTATCTCCCCAGAGCAAACAGGGTTTGTTGAAGGAAGGCAGATTCTGGATGGGCTTGTGGTGGCCCAGGAAGTCCTTCACACCATGAAAACTAAAAAAGAAAAGGGTATGCTAATTAAACTTGACCTTTCAAAAGCCTATGATAGGCTAAGCTGGAAGTACCTAGAAATAAACCTTAAAGCCTTTGGATTCTGTGATAGATGGGTTAACTGGGTCATAAGCATGATCTCTACTCTGAATTTCTATATTTTGTTGAATGGAGCGCCAACAACAACTTTCAATGCCTCAAGAGGTCTCAGACAAGGGGACCCTTTATCTCCCTTTCTCTTGATAATTGCAGCAGAAGGATTAGGTAGATACTTTAAAAAAGAAGCAAGAGAAAGGAAAATTCAAGGCCTCAGATTATGGGGGAATCGAACCACTGTCACACACCAACAATTTGTGGATGACATAATGATATACTGCAAAGCCACCTTGAAAGAAGTCAACAGGATAAAGAAAACTCTAGAGCTATTTATGGATGGTTCAGGGATGGAAGTGAATAAGGACAAATCCTGAACCTTTTTCTTTAACACAGCGGAACCGGTTAAGAATAATCTAACCAGGGTCATGGGATATAGGACAGGGGAGCTCCCTACCAAATATCTAGGAACTATGCTGGACACATCTACCCTCAAAATAGGAAACTGGAAAAATACCATTGAAAAGATCATGAAAAGGTTGGATAACTGGACCTTCCGTGCTCTGAACCTGGTAGCTAGGGTTGTGCTGCTCAAAGCCACTATACAAGCAATCCCGATATATCCATTATGTATTATGGCAGCTCCGAAATGAATTTGTAATAAACTGGTTGAGATTTATAGAAAATTTCTATGGGGCGGCCCGAAACAACAAAAGAAATGGGCCCTCTGTTCGTGGAAGAGTCTAACTAAACCCAAAGAAAAAGGTGGCTTAGGCCTCAGAGATCCTTGGACCTTAAATAAAGTTCTTGCTGCAAAATTAAGATGGAGATGGCTACAAGGGGGTCCGGACTTATGGAAAGAAATCTGGACTGTTAAATACAATATGCCTCTCTCCCCGGAAGGAATTCTTAGAGACCAAAATATCCCCCGGGGCTCGAATATTTGGAACTTATCCCTCCAAAGCAGGGACTTAGTTGACAATCATATATTCTGGGAAATAAGAGGAGGCCAGATAGCGAGATTTTGGGATGAAGATTGGCAGCAAAGGGGAAAAAGGATGAACCTACAAGGCATGCAGGAAATTCATAGAACAGGTGTAGACAGAGGACTCCTGACGGTTAAAGATTATTGGAATGTAGTACCTGGAAATGAGGAATGGCGAGAATGGAAACCTCTGGAGGAATGGAAAAGGAATGCAACTGAAGAACAAATAATAGCGTACAAGAAGGAAACCGATTCCAGGAAGATAAAAAAGAGAGATGGCAGAGACATCCTCAGATGGGGCAAAGAAACAAAAGGGATATTCTCAATACAAGAAGCCTACAAACTAAAAACCCAGAATGATCCAGGAGAGGAAGAACAAAAGTGGAAAAAGATATGGAAAACAAAGTGGTGGCCGAAGATTAAGCTATTTGGTTGGTTGGTTGGAAGAAAGCGGATTTTAACTTGGGACAGAATCCAAAAAAGAGGATTCTCTGGCCCTGCGAGATGCTGCCTCTGTAATTCAGCAGAAGAAGACCAGGAACACCTGCTTAATGGATGCAGTGTAGCTCATTTCCAGTGGGAACAAACGAAAAATCTGTTCGCGACAACAGCAAGAAACCCACGGGATATAATTCAAACCCTTAGCGAGTGGGGAGAAGGAAAGTTTCATAGCAAAATTATCAGATGGGCATGGAGCATTTCAGCTGGCTTCAATGTTTGGAATTTATGGCGGGAACGAAATAGTCGATTTTTTAAAGGAAAGTCCACAGGCCCGGAGGAAATATGGACGAGCACATTAAAGCAAATCAAAGAGACAATCCTAGCGGAGAACTGGGCAGACGAAGACTGGAAAACTACAGAAGCTGAAACAGAAATCCTCAAGAAGTTAAATGTAGAACAGGGGATGATATTCCATCAGGCGTCCAAACAGAACTGCCAATTAGCAAATCAAAGCCGATCGGTTTTTAGAAAGCCGCCAGAAGGATTTATTAAACTCAACTGCGATGGAGCCACTAAAGGGAATCCGGGTCCAGCGGGTTTTGGCGGAATCTTCAGAAATGGAGAAGGGGTCACAGAATGGATCTACGCTGAACATGGGGGAACAATGACCAATAATGAGGCAGAATTCATGGTAGTTTACCAAGGCCTCAAAATTGCCAGAAGAAACGGCTACAGAAAGTTAGAAATTGAAGGGCATTCCACCATGGTGATTAATGCAATCAGGAAATGAATCCAAGGGAAGAGTTGGGAGAAGGTGGTGGAAAGTTGGCGAAGCGCTAGCACAGTCTGAGACATAGGGGAACTGCTGACAAATATCGATTTCATGATCACGTCGCATGTTAGACGAGAAGGAAATAAACCAGCGGACTGCTTCGTGAATTGGGGAAGCAATGAACGGCTGGAGCCAATCGATGACAGCTGGACCAATCAGGAATTGCTGGCGCGATGGGACGAGCTAAATCAGCTCATTAGAAAGGATAATCATGATGCAGAACAGGCTTAATCACACCCCCGAGAGGGAGATCAAGACAACATCCGGAGGCTATTAGGAGAGGACAGAAGGGCGGCGCCCTTCACACCCCGTCAGTCACAATTAATGATTTCACAGCAAGGCAGGGTCGCGGCCCAAAACAAATTTTGATTCACAATCCCAAAGCGCGCATGCGGGGTATTAGTGGCAAGCACAAGAGGGAGCCTCCGCATCATTTGCGCAATTGTGGGTGGAAAGTTATAAGGAGGAACATAGTTCGAATGTCTAGCAGAAGCATCCCGAAAAAGGTGACGAGTGAAGCGGCGCTCTGGAAGCGAAACCCCAACCCGAGACTCAACCGATCAAAAATGAGTGAACGCAGAGTGAAGGATGCCCAAGAGGAGAAGGATGCTGCAGTAGGCAGGCAAGCTGAAGAGGTCAGGACCAAAATCGAAATAGAAAGCTTGGAGGAGCTTGACTGCAGGCAAGACAAGGAGCACAGAGGTAAGCGATTTGAAACCGGGCAGAGTAGTAGAAGCTCGCAGCGTGTTAAGGCGGGAGAAGGGAGAAAACAGCAGGCGAAGAGAGGTCGCGGCCGCCCTCGATAGGCCACCAGCAAGGCGGAGGGTAGCCGGACACAGAAAAGACACAAAAGACGAAACAGGTCTATCAGTAAAACGGTGAATGAGGCAGATCAGGCCTACAATCTGGATTCAAATGCTCACATTAGGAACATTATAGAAGCTATGGAGGAGGAATCGCTTGAGGAGCCTTCAGACCCGGAAATGAATGATTGGTCTCTGCAGTTACCAGACCCTGGTCATACTCGGGGCAGGCTCACCCTGTACTGTCGCGCTCTCCACACCTACTGGGTCTTGAAGCACCTTCTGGCTAAGGCCATGGAACAGGTTGCAGAGGAAATGGTGGATATGGCTCAGGACACGCCGGCGGCGAAAAAAGAAGTGGAAAATGTGGAAATGTTGGTCAGGCAGCAGAATGACCTCTTCAAGGATATCAAGGCTATGCTGATGGAGCAGAGGAAGGACAGAGTCAACATCAACATCGACTGATGGTCTCCAGAGCTGAGAAAAGCCTGGTTTTTCCCCTTTTTCCTTCTGCTTTCCGTTTTCTATGTTTTATAGATGATCAATCTGGGTCGCCCTTGTGGATGTTGTTTAGGGGTTGTTTTTTGGGAACACGCATGTTGAGTCTGCCGGTCTATGTGGTTTTATCAAAGTTTCATCTGGGTCGCCCTTGCGGCAGCTATTTAGGGGTTTGTCTTCTTGGGAACGCACATTTTGACTCTGTTGTTTCTTTTAAGGCTGTAGAAAGACCTTTTATGTTCTTACCAGTCTGGACTATAAACAGTTATGTTAACGTTAATGGCGTATGTAAGTATAGGCTGCAACAGATCTGGTTTCCTTGTGGGGCAGATTGAGGAGCCTAAGTTTTGTACTATTATTTTCCTGTAGATAATAAAATACCGCATCTTAAAAAAAAAAACATTAAAGATGAAGTCTTTAAAATGATACAAAAAGAAGATTAAAATCTTGAAGATTTAGTTGAAAGATTTGCTTACAGTGTAAAAAGGGAAAAAATGAATAATCTAGATAACAAAACTTTGAAAGCTCTCTTATTAAAATAAATTAGAGATGAATGGATTGATCTTCTCAATCTAATGTGTAATGGAGACATTTCTCAATTATCACTAGGAGAAGTTTGTGATTTGCACATACACATTTCAAAAGGCAAAGAAAAAAATGAGAAAAATCCAATAGATCCTCTTCTGTCAAGGATTAATAAATATGTAGCTGTGATAGTATGTAGAGAAGAATTAGAAAATTTTCTTGATAAATTTCTGTCAAGGGTATCTGGGCTCCAAATTTTCGAAATTGATAGGTGCTGAAGAGTAGGATTGCGGAAATTTAAAACAATTCCTACAATTCGAAAATGGTAATCAAAGTGTGTAGTGGAATCACATGAAATGTGTGAAGGTCATTTTATAAGCCTTGATCGATTACCATTGTGATGGAACCATTACCAAACGGATTTAGGTGTATTAATGGGTAACGAGAATATGGTAATGGATAAGCTTGTAACACGAAAATGATAAAGGGAATAGATGTGAGTGAATGATAGATGGACATGTGGTGAGGTGTGATTAGCGGAGTAAAATGCATAGGAGGTGACGTAGTGATTTTTGGTGGGAGCAGAGGAATGATAAGTGGATTTTGGAGGGGTGGAAATGGTAAGCTATTTAGGACAAGGGGTGTGTGAATTCATGAGAGAGTTCCACATCACATGGGACCCGAGAAAAGAAATAGCACTTTTTGGACCCCACCTTACCTTAATGCGAAATGGAACGAGGGGTAACAAATTGGTCTTCCAATCGTTGATCTAGGTAGGGAAAATCATCGCCGTCGGAAAGTTCCCTTTGGATATCACAAAACGAAAAAACATCAAATCACATCCCGACGTAAAAATAAAAATCAAGTTTATTGCTTATTACATGGTGATAATCATGTTTAAATGACATGATTAGTTTATTTTTTAACTAAAATAAATCAATCAAAGAATGATTAATAATTCTAAAGGCACATTTGGTCAAGCATGCCCTTTTTATTTCCTAAAGTAACCCTGAACCCTATTCTAGTGCATAAAATGAAATTGACCAAGATTAAATTCTTTGGTCACTTTTTCCTCTAATATATCCTATCTTATAATTTCAACCAAGATTAAACAGTTTGGTTGAATTATTTTCTTATCCTATAACATAAATTTTAACATGTTTCATCATGATTATATCATATGATTCAAACAGGATTTATTTCATGTGGTATTTGAGCTTCCTCACTTATGCACTTGTTTTTCTTTTGATGGGGTTGATTTCATATTTTTTCATTTTCATATTTTTATTCTTTTATTCTATGTTTTTCTACTTTTTATACCCTCTTTTCTAAATATATAACTTTTCAAAACTATTTATGTTACAACATCGTCTCCAACTGGGGACTGCTTCCTCCTGCAGGATGCAGAGAACTTGCAGATCCAAATGCCTTCTCTTCGGGCTAATGGGGTCTCTGTTGGAAACAATCAAACACTACTTATAAAAATAAAAACAATCTAGTGATGTACAAATGATGAATGAATGAAGGAATTTCAATTTTGGATATAATGCTTCAAATATTTCCCATTGACAGGAAATGAGGAATATTGTCTTTCTAAATTTTAGAAGATAAAATTGTTGTTGCCTTTAACCTCTGCAATACTAAAAGTTCCAAACCAAAGATTTTCAAACTTTCCATGTTTTCCTTTATCTTCCCTTATTTCATCCCATCTTAATACTAAATATCCTTTAAAATCTCTTTCTCTAGCCTTTCTGTAAAACAGACTCTCCATTTTGTTCTGATATTTCCAAAGCTTATAATGCACTTAATCAATGATTTTATTAAGTTCTATAGTATGATTGATTCTCCAAGAAAATTCATTAGTTTCTTCATTTTCTTCTTGTAAAAACATCATGACAGGAAAATCTAGATGTGTGGGAAATATGGCTTCCTTACCATAAACAAGATGAAATGGACATTTACCTATTGACCTATTTGGAGATATTATGTTTTCCGAAACTGCATATATGAGATGATTCTCCCAACTCCTTTTATGGTCTTCCAAGTTCTTGTAATAAATTTAACTAGGCTCTTGTTTGAAGACTCTACCAGTCCATTTTCCTTGTGGATAGTATGGGGTGGAATGATACAACTAAATTTTTTATTTCTGACAAAATTCAATCATTTTTACATTGTTGAATGTTGTTGCTTTATCTATAAATATCTATTTGGGGAATCAAAACCTATATAGTATATTCTCTTCCATATCATAACTACAGTGCCAATTGCATTTATAACTAGAATTTCCTATACCCATTTAGCGAAGTAATATGTGGTGTGTTTAAACTATTGAGTTTTCTGGCTATATCTTCAAGGAAATCATTGATGAATGGGCCCCAAAATGTTGCCTTGTTGTCTGTCTGTTGGAGGAAAAACCTTTTTACTCAATGGTATCACATAACTCATCCCACATCTCATCATCTCGTATAGAAATATTTATTAGGTTTCTATAGACTTCATCTACTTCAGTGAAGTCCTTGAAAGTGGGTTTCACTAGAAGAATAAGGGACATTGGTGAGGGTCATGCCTGTGACAAACATTTAAGGTCCATCACCAATGTTACATATGGAGACAGTCCTTAAAAAATATTATTGTAAGTGTATATAATGATGGTCCTTTAACATTTTTCATCAAAGCCATTTTCCGTGATACTTTTCATGACAGTCGTTGAAGGCCCATCACTAATTCTCTATTTGGTGACACTTCTAGTGACAATCTTTTATTGACCCTCGCCAATTCTCTTTTTGGTTACTTTTGGTTACAATAAAAAAATTTTGCATCATCATTGATCATTTATCATGTTCTGTGCTTGTTACTCTATTTGTTTCAAAAGCTAACAATTTAATACCATTGTTGTGGAATCTTTTTCATTATGTGTCCAAGGCCATAATGTTTGGAGTGAGTCAGTTTGTTAAGCAGTATTTAGTATGTATCATTTCCCTCAAGCAATGAGAATATAGTTTTCTTATGAGTCAACACATGATTCATCTCTATTAAGTTTATTATTTAGAAAATTCCATTTAGATAAAGTTACAATAGTATGTGTAGGAACTATATTATCTAATACATAATCAAGATCTATCAATTCTATTAATGAGAGAGATCTAGTATTCCTCAACATTCTTGCCACAACTTAACATGATTTGGAACACACTAACATTCCTTGGAACCTCACATGTCTTGGAATATCTTTATACCTGTAACATATTTCCATGACTAGGATGATGAAGCACATGGTGGCATGCCCTAACACAACATAACACTCTCCTAGTATGTGGTAGCATGCCTTGGAACTCCTTGGCATGAATTTCCATACATTAGCACTTGGCACACTGACACTTTGCATTTATTAGAACCTATTATTAGTGTGCCTAGCATGCCCCTTTTAAAAACGGTAAAGTCCTAACTTATTAACCATCTTATGTGTTCATTTCCTAGCATTTTAGCTTGGTTCTCACTTTTGTTACCTTGACACTCCTTGACACATATTGGCATACCTTGGCACCCTGCACATCTTAACATGCCTTAGCACCTGGCATGTCTTGGCATTCTCTCACACTATTTGGCACATGTTAGCACACATTGGAACCCCGTAGCAAACTTTGGCACTTCCTGACATGCCCTGATATACCCTAGCATGCCTTACCAATGCTTAGCATACCTTGTGGCTCCCTCCTTGGCATGACAAATAGCACATTGACACTCCCTGGCACATGCTAATATTCATTCACTTCCATGCATTTTGACCAAGTTCTCCCTTTTGTTGTCCAAGTACTCACTAATAATCCTTAGAATGCATTGGCACTTTCCAACACACCTTAAGACTCTTCGACATTCCCTGCCACTTCATAACATAAATAACACTACCTGACACACATTTCCACTTCGCATGTGTTGGCGCTTGGAAAGTATTAGCATGTATTCCATGCATTGAGATGCCTTGGTATGCTTTGGCATGGTTTAATATTAAAGTTATTTGAGATCAATTAATGTAAAGTAGATGAGAAGCAATAGAGGAAGATTTGGCACTTAGAATTCCATAAGACTTAGAAATTGGCACCTATTGGCACGTAGTGTTGGTGTTCCTAATGTACCCCTCTTGGAAAAGGTAAATTAATGATTTATTAACCCTCATATGTGTTCGTTTCTATATAGGTTACCTTATTTATCGCATTTGTTTCCCTGACATTGCCTAGAACACATTGTCATACCCTTGCACATCTTGGCATGCCTTAGCACTTGACACATCTTAGCATGTTTGACATGCCTTTGCACTATTTGGCACATGTTAGCATGCCCTAGCATCCTTAGCATTCCTTGGCACTCATGCCTTCACATCTATCTAGCCTTAGATTTTTTCACAACTTGGGAACCCAATCAAGTCCTTAGCTATTGCAGTTCATGTGACATTAGCCTAGTTTAGCCGCATCAACTTGACCAATTTCACCTACTACAAGTAGATTCTTCCTTGTTCAGCTAAGAACTACCTATAAAAAATCTTAGGCCACACATGTCCAAGGTTAAGATATCCCACTTAACTAGTTACAAAGACAAGGATCACATCTAGCCATGGCCATAAAACAACTAAGCATCATATCTTACACAAGGCAATATTTCACATGTATGTCCAATTCACCTAAATAGTAGAGGGTTAACTGAGAGTTTGCCAGACCCACAAGAAGCACAAGACACATAACGAGCTGAGTGCCCCAAAACTTATACACAACAACATACAATATATAATTAGCTAGAATAGCTTAAAACATGAGCATGTGGCCAAAGTGTGCCACATCTCATATAAAAATATAGCTAAAGGCAAAACAGTGTTGTGCCTAGCACAAAGTCTCCACTTGTCTAAAACTGCTATGTCAAGCCCCTTATCAAAACCATAGGTTTTCCTCCTACAAATCCTATTCTGAAGTTCCCTAACACACTTCATCCTTGGTACACTTGAATTTGCTGACACTCCCTGACACACACTCTTATTCATATATTTCCATGAATTTTGACCTAGTTCTCCCTTGTGATTCCCCAACACTTCCTAACACTCCTCAAAATGCATTGACATTGTAAGAAATGTGTTAGCACACCTTTTCATTCCTTGGAATTCCCTAACCCTCCCTAGCTATCATGCCCTCACAACTACCCTTACCTAATTTGGAACTTGGAAACCGAACCATATACTTGCTTGGCTAGAAGAGCTTGACCAAGTTATAGTTACTACAACTGGCTATATCTTGAATTGTGTAGATTGGGAGGAACTCCACAAGCCTATTTAGAGGGATTTGTGTGTTTTTGGTCACCAAAGGCTATGTGGTAAAAGATCCCAAGTGAAGTGGTTTTGGACCCAAGACAGGGTTCAAATCTAAAAGAAAATTAAGAAGGAAAAATAATATTTCCTAAGGTATAAGTCGATAAAACCCATAAGTTATAGAAGTTTCCTAAGAGGCCTAGGAAATTCTATTTAAGGAGGACTTAGGGTGAATGGAAGAACATCAAGAGAGAAGTAGATCATTTGATCAAGGATACCAAGAGAGATGTAATCCTAAAGTAGGCCGAGTTAGAGAGTCGAGTAAGGGCTGCTAGAGGGAGGCCATGATCATCCACCAAGAGTAAGACGATCATGTGAGGGTTCACAAGGATGTTGCATACCTTAATGGGTTTGAGCTAGGAAGGTATGAGAATTTGGTGATGTGAGTTTAGTCGTGTCTCTGTGTTAAGGACACATAAAATTCTAAAATAATAGATAGGGTTTAGACCCTGAATTGTTGTGGTTAATAGGTTACAATGTCTATGATAAAGACCAACAAAAATGGAGGATCTGCACTAAAATTTAGGGCTAGAACGGAAGTATTTTCGTGCATAATATTGACCGAGGTAATCCTAGTTTTAGGTCCACAGAGATCTAAATTTCATGTCAAGTTTCACTCAAAGAAATTCCTAGAATATATGGATCCATATGAGGTAGGCCAAGTCTCTTATGGAGGAAAGAGTCATTTTTTATATTGGTGGGTAAGTTTTATTCTAAAGAAATTACAAAAAATTATAATTCCCTAGTTAGGGTGGTTTCCTAGCATATTTAGTCCATACAATATTCCTTTAAGATTATGAAACATCTACATAGAAGACAATGTGTTGGGACCCTTAGAGTGAGGTTTATCTCAGAAATATAGACCATAGATCTAGAAGATGGTTTGCAAAAGTATGTATGGAGATAACAAATCCAAAAGAGGATGGATCCTAAGTAGAAGATTGAGCAAAAGAAATGTGCCATATAAAAAATGGATTGACATGAAGAGCATTGGTTTTGGTTGACTATTTATTGAGTCTTCGACAGAGATATTAAGCATCCTATAAACAATTAATCAATGGATTGTTAGTGGCTGACTTGTGACTTTAGTTCAGTCATCTAAAAATTGTTGGAAGGATGATAAGAGGAGTAGTTGAGATCTATTCATAGATTGAACAACAAATAAATCAGTACACAAGAATAATTATTTTTAGAGCACTCAAACCATTGTTAGGTGGAATATTTGAAGAGCGCTAGATGAGGGTAATGTTGTGTGCCATAGGTTAGCAAAAGAATTGACTATGGTTGTTCAGATTGATAGTATTCTAAGTATAGTTAGAGGGTTGTTAGGTTTATGTCAAAGAAGATCCCTAGGTCCTCTACTTGTGAAGGACAATAAGAGTGCTAGAAAGGCAGGTGTATTGGGCCTAAGGATGTGTAGACTTTGAAGGACTCTAGTGGTAGTCAAGTGGGCCATCCAACTAGCCCTAGTTCATTGTAGTTCACAAGATTGATTCAGTGAGAAGAAGGTAATCCTCCATAGCCCTAGACTTGTCATCTTGGACCAGTAGTATGGAGAACGTGGGCACACTAAAGAGATGCTCAAAAATGGATTTGTGAATTATAGTTGATCGAAAACCCTAAGTGTTGTAGACCTTGAAGGACAAAGGAGGCAACTAAAGGGAAAATTTTGTTGAGCCCAGTTCAGTAACCTAAAGGAGTTGAGGCCATTGATAGAGGTTATTGCCTTGTTGGGCCCTGACCCAGGTTCACAAGTGATTTAGCCAAACAAATCCTGAAACTACTGGCCCTTTCGGCAATAGTCTGCAATGCGTGGACTAAGGTCTCACCCGAGGTAGTATGGGAGGGTCCTGGAACTGGGTTTCCGCACCCTAGGGATGTCTTGATGAAGGTTGGGAAGTTTGCAAACCGATCCTGCTGTGCCACTCTGTGCAACCTTTGCGTAGCTCTGTAAAGAGTGGTGCGGTCTAGATCCCTTGATCTTACTGTGTTATTAATATAGATCTTACTTAATTTTGTGGGCTCGGTATTCTCATTAATCATTCCACAATTATAACCAGTGCGTGCAATCATAAACTGTAAAGAAATGCATAAACATATAACAGAATCATAAACATATAGATCTACGAATAGTTGCACAATATTTCAGAACTCACTTAGCTTTTATTAAACTTTTTTTCCCTTGCAATCCCAACTCCGCCCTGCGCACTCAGCTACACGGCTCTACGCACATAGCTACCAACTCTACCAGGCCTCTGCACACAGAGCTGCAGAGCCTCTTCCTACTCCTACAACCCAAGACTCGGACTTACAGACTTAGATCGAATATTACAATCAAAAACCCATATCCCTTAAGATCAACACCAAAAACCTCCCTTCTACACGTAGAGCCTCACTCTATTTATACATTCCCATGGTCCGCGACCATGGGTAGGCTGACCCATTCCATATTAACTTACAATATTTTAGGGCGGACAACCCTAGACTCTCGCACTCCGCACCCACATTTCGCGGGGTCTTACATTACTTTTGACCAAAATTCAGGCTACAAGCTCCAAAAATCCATTGTGGGGGGATCTGCTGCCCAGAAGAGGTAGATTGAGGACTTGCAAAATGGGAGACAAGTGGACCTTCCAAATGTTTTCGATAAATGTGGACTGAAAAGGTTGTGTGTGGCCACCATCAATAAGTAAGTCAAGTGTTGTCTTGTTAAGGATAGATTCGTTGTCAAAGGACTAACACCATAACCTAGTTGTATTCCTTATATCATTGCAATTGTAAAGGGCCACGATCACCGGTATAGGAGATCTAGCCTATTGTATTATAGTTTGTAATATAATTAATAAGGGCTTTAAAAAGTTAAAACTTATCATGTGCACTAGTTGATTCCATGATGTGTATAGATTTCAGTATGCATTAAATTATATGTGTTGTGGCACTTGAGTGTGTTTGCATAAAGGATTCTAAGACCAAACCCAGATTCTCATGTCTTGTTGAAATTCAACATATGCCTTGTTCACCTAATAATTATCTATAACTTATCTTAGGCTACTCATGTCCAATCTTAACTCACCCCACTTAACAAGTTAGCAAGACAAGGATCACATCTAACCATGGTAGTAAAACAACTAAGTAACATAGTTTATATCTTGACATGCCATATCACCTTACACGTTTTAGAATGCCTTGGAAATATGTCAAACATGTTAGCATCCCTACATTCCTTGGCATTATTTGGCATTCCCTAGCACACACTACCACTCTCTCACATGCCTTGGCTCCAAAAACTCCACACAAGTCTAGGTCTCCTTCTCAACACACAAGTCTAGGTCTCCACAAACTGCTCTTGGTTGATCAAACCCTTGAGCTCAACAATTGCCTCTCTCTAGAAGCTACCTTTTTCCATCAAGGTGATACACACCAGACTCCATCTTGGACGCTATTATGTTGTCCTCTAATACACCATAAGTGCCCAATCACATCCACACCAAGTCCACACTCACGCAACCCTCCAATAGTCCATGAATGACCAAGTCCATGCTGTATCATCTGCATCTAGTTTAGGCATCCCCACACCTAGGAGACCCTTACACATGGGTACCAACAGACTTCTCCACATCTGCCATTTTCTCTACAATAGAGGAACTATTACACAAATCTAGGCTCCAAACTTGAATGCGAAACTACCTATTGGTTAGGGCTTCTAACATGCCACATCAACCCTACTTCCTTGCCTTCCAAAAGATGCAACAAATTTTTCCACACTAGGACACATAGATCACTCCATAACGGGATCTACTCCTAGATGGAGTTCCTTCATTTCCAAGGAAATTCAAAAAATGTCTCCCAACAAATTGTAATGTATATTGATTGAGCACTAGTCAGACTTTGATCCAAGATAAGACAGCCTCTAGCTTCAAGTCTAATCTCACTATTGTCCCTGGTTAAGGCACTTGAATGCTGCAACAACGCTTAATTCTGCACCCAAACAACCCTTCATTCAATGTGGCCTAGTCAAGGGAGTATGCATTTATTTCATGTTGTTGTTCTATGGCTTACACCACTCTCAGAAAACCTTGTATAGGCACCTTTTTGAGGTGGTACAGCTTGCATCCTACCACAATTATCATCATGTACATACAACCCACAAAAAACAAAGATAACACACCTTAAACCTACCATATCAGACCTGCGTTCACACCTTACATTACTCGGCCTTGCTAGGCATGAGACATCCCTCCACGTAGTCAAAGAAGCACTCAAAGCATCCCCAAGTCCTTGCGTTTTTCTGTCCTCTACTCCTACGGTAAAACATGGGTATCACCCTCTTCACCGAGTTGTTGTACCTCCTCCTTAACGTTTCTTTAATGTTGCACTTTTGGATGCTCAAATTCCTTTCCTTCACAGGAGCTCCATAACGTCATAATATAGGGTCTTCCACAGCTAATAAAATCAGCTTAACATGAGTTCGACCTTAACTCTTGTGAGAAATCCATCATATAACTTCAAAAATTCATAACTCCTCAACAAAAACTCGAAATCAGATTATTCTCATTGTGTTAGAATCATCTCTCTGAGATCTATCATCCTCATTTATTGCAATTCAAAGGCTCATCACAAGTTTGGCCCAAACATCGATGGCTGCAAAAACTCGGGCTTGGGTTCTAAGCCGACAAGCCTACCTATGGCACTTTTAACTCCAACCCTCAAACACTAGGGCTTGGAGTACCTCCCAAGCTAATAAAAAATCAACACTTCCTCTTAGTGAGGGAGGTACATCCAAGACTAGGATGTAATGATCATTTGATGATGACAGTAGCCCACTTGGCACCCATCACTGTAGCATACCCTGTAGATGAATCCATAAATCTTGGTAGTGCCTTTTCTCATCACATCTGAACCTAAAGATCCAAAAATCCATAGGGATTCTCCCTCTAATGCTAGACTCCCTTTGAGGCTAAACTCCCTCCACTGGCTCAGTATTGCAAGCACTCATCCTCTTGGATCAAATACCACTCATGCAAATCCCATCAATACCAGATATGCAAAATCATTATCTGATGAACACTCTAACCGGCCAAGTTGTAGTCCATCACTTGAATCCATCTCGATCAATCTAACCTCTTCCATGCCAGAGAAACCCTCAAGTTTTCCCAACCATCCATGACAAGACAACAAAAGTCTATGATCAATAATCTTCCCTACAACAAACTAATTTTCACCAGGCTCACCACCAATCCACTAGAACTCCCAGCTATTCTCATTGTCAAAGCATTCAAGACCACATTGCCATGTCTTCATCTAAACCCTCTACTCCATGATCTAGACACTCACAACTCCCTCTAAGCTTCTTCCTTGTGCACACTCTAGTTCACTATCCCTCAAAGTAGCTCAGATACACACCAATACCATGTTGAATTTCCACAACTTTGGGCCTAGGATAGAATCTTACAATATTTGATGCTACTAAAGAAAGAATATTAACAATATTAATTTGTACAATGGAATATAAGAAACAATAAATCACATATGCAGATAATATAGACAAATATTTACAGTTTTCAACCCAACTTCGTCATATTAAACAACATATAATACGATAGTCTAGGGCTCCCGTACAAAAGATAAAGGCCCTCATACATCCAATAGTACAAGATAAAATTGAGGCTTGCAATGGGTCCATTGAAAACCAATATACCCTCAACAAGATACTCTAACCATATCATTGTCGCATGCTCTCTCAGCTCCGCTCAGTCATACCCTGTACCTTCATGGTCCTTCGAATCCCGAATTACAACTCTGACTTTATCAATGCTCCAAGTTCATCTGGCAATAGAACCTGAACTATCAAATCTACTCAGTAGTTGTGCCTTTGTCCATCAAGGGCACAACACATCGAGAATCTTGTTGAGTTGTTCACAACTCCACTTGTGAACAACTCTCAATCTTCCCACTATTGTTCCTTACCTACTTAGGGACTTCATTCAACTATGGTCTTCCTGTGCTGCAATAATGAAGACCAACATAGGGCACAGAGAGCTACCACTTATCACTGTAAGATTTCCATCTCCCATAATGAACATGGACTAGGAATACTTCCTATCATCTGTTTTAGAAGTCCTTCTCCACACACAAGTCTAAAGCTCCACAAACTGCTTTGGGTTGATCATACCCTTGAGCTCAACAACGACCTCTCTATAGCAATTACCTTTATCCATCAAGGTGTTGTACACCAGGCTGCAACTTGGACATTATCACATTTTCCTCCAGTAGACCATAAGTTCCCAATCATGTACACACTAGGTTCACTCTCACGCTGCTCTCCAACAGTCCACGATTGACCAAGTCCATGTTGTACCATGTGTACCTAGTAAGGGAAATTGACACCTAGGAGACCCTTACACATGACTTTCCAATAGAATTCTCCACATTTACCCTTTTCTCTTTAATAGAGAAGTTATTATACAAATCTAGGCTCCAATATTCATTATGAAACTACCCATTCGTTAGGGATTCTAACATGCCACATCAATAATACCTCCTTGGCTTCCACAGGCTCTAACATCTCTATCCACACTAGGACACCTACATCGCTTCATAGTGGGATCTTCTCCTCGTTGGAGTTCCTGCATCCTCAAGGGTACTACAACAAATGGCTCCCAACAACTTGCAATGTAGATTGATCCAACAGTTGTCAAACATTGACCCAACATAAGACAACCTCCAGCTTCAAGTATGATCTCACGGTTGTCCCTCATTAAGGCACTTGCACTCTACAACAACCCTTACTTCTCCACCCAAACAATCCTTAATTCAACCAGGAATAGTCACGGGAGCATGCGCTGATTTCATGTTGTTGCCTTGGGCTTATATCACCCTCAAACAACCCTACGTAGTCACCTTTCTAAGGTGGTATGACCTGCGGCCTACCACATCTATCCTCATGTATCTATGACCCAAATAAAACATACATAACACACCTAAAATCTTCCATATCAGACCTACGTTCACACCTTACCATACTCGGACTTGCTATGGCACGAGACAACCCTCCATGTAGTCAAAGAGGCTCCCAAACCAGCCCTAAGTCCTCACATTGTTTTGTCCTCTTGTCCTGCAAAAGAAGAAAGTTATCACCCTCTTCACTGAGTTGTTGCCCCTCCTCCTTGACATTTCCTTAATGTTGCACTTTTGGATGCTCAAATTCCTTGCCTTCACCCTCTATTTATACAAAAATCAGTATCTCCATAATGTCACAATATAGGGGCTCCCACAACTAGTCAAGTCAACTTAACACCAAGCCAACCATAACACATGTGTGAAAACTCCATCATATAACTTAAAATATTCATAACTCTTCAAAAACAACTCAGAATCAGATGATTCATGTGGCGTTATAATCATCTTACTAAGAGATATCATCCTCATCTATCCCATGTCGAAGACTCATTACGATTTTGGCCCAAACATTGACGGTTGGAAAACCCCAGGCTCGTGTTCTAAGCCTAAAAGCCTACTTGTGGCACATTTACCTTGAACCCTCATACACTATGGCTTGGAGTACCTCCCAAGCTACACAAAAATGAATGTGTCATACCATGGAACTTGGTACATATTTCTATGATTCCCTAACACTCTAGCATGATGTAGACTCTCATGACTACTTTGTTTTTCACACCATTTCCATCCATTTTCCTTGTTTCATCACTGATATCAACTCAAATAAACAGTAAAATTATATATTTTGACATGTTAAGGTGCTTAGAAGTCTTATTTTTCATATTTATTAATGTGTGTTATTATTAAGTTAAAGATTCTAATAGCTACGAAATTAACAGGAATCTACAGTTCTTTTATGATTCCATATCTATCACCATGGTTTGTCGGATTCCAGTACACCAACCAAGAAAACAATCACATGGGCAGATAATGATTGATATCCTCATGGATCTCCTCCTATTCACCTGAGCCAAATCATCAAGGAAATTGTCCAGTGGCACAGTCAAGGAAGCAGGTCAACACATGGATGAACAAAGCTATGAGAGTTCAAATCAATCATGACTCTGATTTTCTTTCTAAATAGAAAATTGCTAATAAACGTTAAAATCTACATTATCAAATTAGCATTTAGATTAGGATTGATTTTAAGCTTTTAAGCCATGAATGTCTCAAAACGGTTGAGCACAAATGCTATATATATATATATATATATATATATATATATATATATATATATATATATATATATATATATATATAATATATATATATATATATATATATAGATTATATAATTGTAAACATAAAATATTATGCAAACATATATGTAATCTGTAATTGACAGTTTCAAGTTCCATGACTCTATTCCTTTTTAGTTCAAGAAGCATTCTCATGAATGTAATTCACAGTTATCTATTGAGATAAAGTTATCAAACTTGTTGTTTTGTGTAGGCCCCCTGCAGACAGTCGAGGTTCATTTTCTTATTATTCAGTTCAACTCATTTCATTTTTTATTTCCAGAATTGCATTATCATAGTTTTGTTTCTTTGTAATTACTTGTTTACAGTTTTTCATTAGTTTTTTGTCGATTTCAAATCATTTGTACTCTTTCTAAAATAGGACAATGTACATAAGTCTCCTTCCTTTTATAAGTAATTATGTTTGTTTAGATCAAATTCTTTCGACTTTTTATTACTATATTTTCACGTAAGATTGTTAATTGCAATGAGCAGATCTTAATATATATTTCTTTCTAAATTTTATCCTTGAATAGAGGTAATTATTTTTAGAGTAGAAGTAATTATCTTTCTAGAACATTAGATTAGGTAGATTTGTTTTTATCATTTTACACAGTAACGAGCAATAGTCAATTAAAGAGGATCACGATAGCTTGCCTTATTTTCCTCTTCAAGAGTTGGTTTGATACGGATTTAAACAGGAACGCAAAAAATTACAGAGATAACCATAAACACAAAGATGCAGCGGAAATAATACTTCATTTCATTAATGGAAAATACTGAAACATGCTTACAATCAGAATTGGAAATAAACTAGCTAGGGCGATGGTAGCTATCTCTGAGAAGAGATGTGTGGCTACATGCCTCTGAACTGTGTTACAATGAGGCTCGAAGGCCTATTTATTGTTGAGAAACAATGAAAAACCCTTAACATTCCAAAACCTAACCTTAGGAGATGAAACGCCAAACTGTGGGCCCCGTTTGGGGGTAAGTTGGTACGTCAACTTCCCGGGGTCGTAACTTTAGCATATGATCTCCGTTTGACGCATACAATAGCTCATTAGAAAGATCTATTCCAGCACTATCATTTTTGGAATGGGCAACATTAGTGTATTGCATGGCCCCATGTTGGCCTCGAATTTCCCAAAAAAAGTCGTTTAGGGCCTTAAAACGGCTCCGGAAGTTCAGGACCCAAAAAACTGCTAAAAATAGTAAGTTGTGCTACAATTAAGGAAACTAAAAACGCTGAGAAGGACAATGGTGGGGGTCCAGGTGGACTTGGTAGGTGGCCAACAATATCCACCTGGATCATTCCTCCCCCCTTAGGAAGCAATGGTCCCCATTGTGTTGAGCTCCTCCATGAGATGAGGAAACTTCTGCTGAACCTGTTCCCTGGTGAACCACTTGCCCTGCTGAAGGAATTGGCCTGCTTTGACAACTCGATACAATTAGATATTCTGTTGGCGAGTGTCCTTGATCTGTGTGTCTATGATCCGATCAGTTGCAGCTTGTTCCATGCAATCTGGATTTAATTCTGTAGGTTGGAGCTGTTCTACAATGTCGGATGTGTCTAGTAATGGTGGAAAGTATGGCCGAAAGCGGTCCACATTGAACACTGGGTGTAGGCCAAGGAATGGGGGAATGCTGAGCTCAAATGAATTGTCTCCCATAGCCTTAGTAATGGTGTAAGGACCATATCGAAGTGGTCTCAATTTCCGATAGGCTCCAGTAAGGCGTTCCTTTTGCAAATGCAACCAGACTTTGTCGCCCACCTGAAACTTGTGTGGCACCCGATGTTGATCATGTCGCTGCTTGTACTTGGCATTTGATTTCTCAAGAATGTTATGGACCTGCTGGCGAATATGTTGGATGCGCTCAATGAAGCTGGTGGCCTTATCTGTTTCGGACTGGACATGAGCTGAATTCATGTGAGTAGCTGCAAGTGGCATGGCCACATCAATGGGGCATAGTGGCTGGAAACCCAAACCCACCTGAAAAAGGCT